>CAUYPK010027956.1:155000-217476 GCA_963574355.1 Loris lydekkerianus
TTTCATCTAGAATATTGCACGTTTCCTTGACTATTTCACAAGTCTTTTTAAAGCTCAATCAGGATTCAAACAAAGATGCATATATTTCATTTGGCTGCTATCTCAAATCTCTCAATCTGAAGTATGAATTTTAAAGCAGAATTTGCTAAAATTTTCCGGTTTGGGGGGAGAATATATTATTTTTTCTAAGCGGAAGTGTAAAGCAGATCTTCAATATTAATTTAACTTTAGAGGAGATATTTGTAAATTCAGTAATGTCAAACAGCTGCAAATTTAAGGAAATAACCCATATTGATAAGCTTTTAAAATCTATATGTTACATTCCTGAGAGATTTGAATAACATGGGGCCTGGTATATTCTAAGACAAGTCATTTTTACCTTTCCTTGATTTTTACCTATTTTTACTCCATGCTCTCCTGTCTCAAGTAATAAATTAATTTCTCAGTGTTAGTTAGACAGGTACCTTACAGATAAATTCATTTTCTCTTCCTCTGAAGAGAAACAGTTTCTGTAAACATCACAGAAACATTTTGCATATGTTGAGATCGGGTTTCTCGTGTTAAGAGACTTAATACTATTTAGAATAATAACATTCTCCCATCCCATTCCCTGCCCTGTGTTCAGGGAAAATTCGGCATGCTTTTTCAGGGAAACAAAAACTGGCAAAACTTGGCTAATATATAGTTAAGTAGTGCTTAATGTGCGATTGGCCGATGCATAATCTAAGATAGCATAAAAGCTTAAAAGCTAAAACTGGTGATCTTTTGGGAAAAGTGGGTAGATGTTCAGAGAATGGTCTCAGCTCTGACAAGAGTGAACCCACAAGTAGAAAACAAGGGAAGAGAAAGGCCTGGGGCTTTCTTTGCCCTGGTCTCTCTCACCCTTCAATTTCCTGCAGATCTATATACATATTCCCTTTGTTTTTTGTGGTTGACCCAAGTTTTCTGCCATAAAGAATCACTAGCTCATTAATAACTAAGATTAGCATCCTTTACGGTGGGTCTGCCAGTGTAAAGGATTCTGCTGTACAACCACTGACAGAGCACTCTGAGTTCTACCCACCAGACAGGATTGAAACCGGCGTATTTGCTCAAGCTAATTAAAAAATGTTTTGCAATAAAAAATCTGCACCTAAAAACTAGTAACAAACTCTTTTTAAAGAAATTAGATCCTTTTAATAAACTAGGAAAGGGAGAGATGAAAGTGGCCTGTTAGAAGGAGACCCTCCCTAGCAGTGCAGGAATAGAAGGATCCAGCAATAGCATGGCATCTCTTAAAGTTTAATTTAAAAATTAAAGCAACTCACGGCCAGAAGAGAATTGAATAAAAGAATAAGATGGGACGTGGCTAGGCAACGAAAGTACAAAATACTGTCAAATTTTAATTAAAAAATGTTTTCAATTTAAGCAGACCCAGGCCAGTGGTTTTTCATTATTTTTACCACAGTTCCATGACTACTGACATTTTCATCAGAACAAATAAAGGATTTTCCCCAAATTTAAAATGACAAAATTATTTTTAATTTTGACTTTCAATTTCTTCCTCCCTTAAGCCCACAGGAATACAATCTTAGCTGGACTTATCCCTTACCCTGGGTTTGAATATATCCTTAAGTTTTTAAAGTATGGAAAAAAATTTTTTAGAGACAGTTCTTCTACTATATTAGAAAAACTTTATCACAGACATATTATCATTTTAGTGACTGAGACCACACATTCATGAAAAGTCTGGCATATGACTTGGTCAACGCTTGCATTCAACAAAAACACCCCTCAAAGCAATCTGTCCTTGCAGACAAACTTAAAAAAAAACGGGCCACGTAAGACAAGCTGATTGCAGAAACCAAGATGTCCTCGCAGCAATTATAGAATTTTTTACAGTGTAAAAGAAGGGAGGGAGGATATACTTAAAAGTCTACTCAAGAGAAAGTGAAATCCTAAATATAAAGCAACTTCAATCATAACAGTTATTATAATGGACAATTATCATAAGAATTCTAAATACTGTCTTAGTAGATTTCAGATGGGGTGAATCAGACTCTTCTTCATGAATTATGGTTTGCTTTTTTTCCTTCTTGTTTTAAAACTGGCATAGTGTCCTCCATACCAAAAACAGTTCTGTTAGAGACATCTCTATTTTCCAATTAAGTTCCTCTAACAGGAACAGGGTCAGAGACTCATCCCTAGTCATGGAGAGTAGCAACTTCAATAGCTGCCAATGTTTGTCAAAGGCAAAAAGCCATGAGTCTACCAGCTAGCCAATTTTCCATATTCCTGAGATAAGGAACTTCACACAAGTAATGATAACAACTTCAGAGGCTGTATTTGTTTTGTGTATTAAAAAATGCCTTTATTTGCCTCACTCTGGCTGCCCAAATTCAAGTGGACTGATTACATACGGAATTCCTTCTTCCTACCCATTGGTCTGTAAATCCACGGGGAGAGAGGGGACCTTGGCTTCCTGATGATGCTGACAAACTTAAAGCCATCTTTTTGCTGGTCAGAGGAGATTCCACGTTGGCTACTGGTGACCACATGCACAGAGCCTGGTTTAATTCTGCTGTTGCCACTGTTTCCACCCACGGCCCACGTGTCAATGAAGGACAATAAAGGGTGATGAGCACTGAATGGGAAGATTGTGCTTCTACTTCTCGTCAGCGAGAGATAGTTCAGATGCCGTCTTAAATTGCGTCAAATGTCAAAAGCTCAACCCTTGGGCTGTAAAGGTATACCTCAAAATAAGTACAACTTTGGGGGTTAGCAAATGTCAAATAATGTTAGCAAATGTTCATAATCAGAGAAATAATGACAACTAACAACAATTTTATCGACAAAAATTTCCAAACGGGTGAAACTAAGTTACAAAAATGATAGCACTTAGCACACTATAATTACATAACTTGGAGGCAATTTGTCTTTATTTTCCTAGTCAAGTGCAAACTCCTTCAGGGCAGGACCTTGCCATCCTGTTCACCATTTTATCTCTGGCTTCCTATTCTTGCCTGATTAATAGTCGTTGAATGAATAAAACACTTACTGGCACGCGCATAGTTAGGAATCTGAGGTTAGGAATCCTAGAGAGAGAATGGGACCCAACTCTTGTGAGGCCACCCTTGAGCCTCTTCAATTTCCTCCGTGATAGACGTGTCTCTGTTATTGGTGTGGGTCCCTCAGGAGCATACCAGAGATTTATGCCGTGGAGGTGACTCACATGGGCCCCTAGAAAGCTTACACTAAGGAGGTAACTCAGGATGGGGGGCTGGCCAACCCAGAGAGAATAACCATGTGTTAAGGATTAAGGGCTTTGGGCCACTTAACATCTGCCTGACCTCCAGGGCTTTGGAAAGGCTGGAGAGTGAGTTCAACCATGTAGCAATACTTCAGTCAACATGCCTATGTAATGAAGCCTCAATAAAAACTCTGGGCCCTGATGCTCAAGTGACCATCCCTGGTCAGCAACAGGCCGCACATATGGCCTCATCTGGACGCTGGTCAGGTAACTTGGGAGTTACACCTTTGGAGCTCTCCTAGGATCTATCCTAGTTGTATATTCCTTCAGCTGATTCTAATTTGTACCCTTTTGCTAAAATGAAACTAATCCTAAACATAAGCCTTCCCTGAGTTCTGCTGAATTGTTTTAGCATATTATTGACCCAGAGAGTGGTTTCTGGAGACATCTAAACTTGTGGTTGGTGTCAGAAGTCTGGAGGACTGTGCCCTTATTTGGCTAACTCAAAGTGGCATATTACTCTAATATAAATTGGAACTGTTTTTTATTTTGCTGCTCTGTTTTATGTTTCATGGATCATTCTTGGAATTCCTTACTGTTTGTAAGTGCACTACTTTCGTATACTGTAATCATCACTTTTCTTAATGAATCATCCTGTATCCTCCTAACTTCAGCTCTGCTTAGGGTTTACTACCCATGAGTATCAAATCTTTATTGTAGCTAAGTCAGAGATTCCTTGGTCCTTTGCAACTAATAGGTTCGAGGTATGGTGTGATGTTGCCTTCCCTGGGTCACAGAAAGGTCAGATGGGGCCTGTGGCTGCTGGAGCTCCTGGAGCTCCTGGACTGAGTGCCTGCACCCCCCTTCCACCACCACCACCAGGATTCCATCCACCCCAGAACACACTATAAGCATCACCACTTTTCTATATGCAAAAGGACATGAAAAGATTGGAAAATAAGAAGTTAAGGAATCATTACTACAGCTTTCCCACAACAGTGTGTCACCAACAAACATCTCAAACGTCATACCTCAAACATTATCTGACCTATACACGCTACACTCCAGCCACAATAAACTATTGTTTGTGCAGAAGTCCAAGTCCTTCCACCCACCAAGCCTTCACATATGCTATTTCTTCAGCCAGTCATGTGAATTCTCCCCCATACCAGTCACTAGACCAACTCTTACTTCTTCTTTAAGACTCAGTTCCAAGGTCACATATGTAAATTCTTTCTAAGCTATCTCTGTCATCCAGAAGCACTGAGTGGATCTGCCTCTGGTACAGCACTTACTACACTAACCATGTGTCTGTCTCTCCCATTGAGCTGGGAGCTTCCTCACAACAAGCTCTTTCGCCTCTTTCTTCCACTCCTGTTTCTTGGCCTTTTACTTGGCTGCCTCCGAAAGCCTGGTGCTCCCCGGGATTCCACATTCCATTGTGTCTTTTTCACCTCGCAAGATGTTCCTGGTCCCACCTTAAACTATTACCTGTATCACGATGGCTCTGTTGTGTGACATTTTCCTGAATTTTCTCTGAAATCCAGAATAGATTTTTGCTTTCTCACAGGAACCCTCTAGCCTGATTTTCCGCATGCACTTCAGAGCCAACATGTCCCAAACTCAATTTTAATGCCATTGTCCCTTCTTTCTCTTCTATTTTTTATCTTGGCTAGTTGGGTACCACCTTCCAGATAACCACTCAAATGGGAGCCTCATTTATCTATCTAACAGTCACCAACCTCTTCTGTTCTATTTCTGTCCAATTAATCTTCCACATGACTTTATAAAACAAAGATCTGATCATTATCAATGACTTGCTTTAAAATCTTCAGAATTTCTTTCAAAGTTTTCTTTTTTTTTGAAACTTCAGATTAATATGAGGGTATAATTAGGTTACATTGATTGCGTTTGTTAGATAAAGTCCAAGCTGTAGTTGAGCCCTTCAAACAGGTGTGCCCGTTAGGTGAGAGCACCCCAAACACCTCCCTCTCCCCAGCTTGATCCTTTCAATGGTTTTCTCAACACGGCTTTCAACCATTTCACCAGCTTTATTTGTAGCCATTTCTCTTTCCCCCAATACATGTATCTTATACACTAGCTATGTAATTTCTCAAAAGTATAAGACATATTGTTATCTTTTGTCTTTTTTTTCCTTCTTTTTATTTTAGATTAATGTGAGGGCACAATTAGGTTAGCAGTGTTTGTATTTGTTAAGTAGAGTCACTATTGTAGTTGTGCTCCACACCCAGGAGGCATGCTATGTACCCGTGCACTGTGCCCATTAGGTAGGACCACAGTAATCCCCCCCTCTTCCCTTTTTCCTCCTTCCCCCAACTTGAATTATCTTTT
The DNA here is from genome assembly GCA_963574355.1 of Loris lydekkerianus. Classification (NCBI taxonomy): domain Eukaryota; kingdom Metazoa; phylum Chordata; class Mammalia; order Primates; family Lorisidae; genus Loris; species Loris lydekkerianus. The sequence continues at coordinate 160,582 of CAUYPK010027956.1, forward strand.
ATCTTTGATCTGGCCATGCCCTGCATCTGAATTACTTGCCCCTTCTTTCTCCTTGCTGGTGAACTCAGTCATCCTTCAAGACCCAATACAACGTCACTATCCACTCCTTCACTAACAACTCCTCTTCCGGAATCACACGTTCTTTCTTTGTGTTCCCCTAACACTTAGTAGAAGTATTCTAGTCTGTTCCATTCACTAAACTGTGAATTCCTTTAGGAAGGGACTATGTCTTACTAACCTGCTATCTGTAATTCTCAGCATAGTGACTTGATTGTATTGTGTTCAATAAAGTTGTCTTTTAAATAAATAAAATTAACCTATGAAAAAGTCTTTCAGTTTGCATGTATGTCAGAACACAAATACCTAGAGAATCTCACTGATATTGTGATCTACAATAAAATCCGAAGCTGCCCTGCTGACTGAGTGGACCCCAGAGAAACCTAAAAACTGAGTTCCCAGCTTGACAGAAGGGGAGGTCAGAGGCACAGCTCATTATGCCCTTGCTGGGCCTTCAGCTATTTTCCCCTAAGGACTAAGCAGAGAATCCACTCCTCCCTGTTTGTGATTTCATCACTACAACTGACCAGCGTTCCTTCCTGACCAGAGACGGCCAACTGTGGAGGGATTTTAACCAATCCAGGGAGATGTGCAGGAAGGCTTTTCCTCTCCTTGTTTCTCCTCTGGATGTCTCCCTTCTCTAAAGCTCTCCTTTCCAACTTTAGGAATCTTGTCATTTTCTTCAATTAAGGGAACATGGGTTATCTGCCTTACCGATTTTAGGTATGGACGTTATTAGGTGTTGGAGGCTTTTATTGGCTATATCTACAACAGCAGTGCCAAATACAAGGTTTAAGGAATACAGCCAGTATTCTATTATCTGAAAGTCAGATCATCTACACCTGAGTTTGTCAAAGGCAAATTTGGTTTGAAACGCATTTCAGAAACTCAATTCTTCTTATTGAATGCATTTTTAAAATTTACAATCCACAATCAACTGTGTAGCTAACAAAATAAAACAAATTGCAATATCTAAAAGGTTTAACTTTTTTTATTTCACTACAGTTGTCTTACATAATTCTTTGAAATAGGAGTCAAAAGACTTTTACTGAAATAGAATTGTTCAACTCTTCATTGATGAGGTCTAACTGAAAACTTACAAAAATTAAACATGGAATGAAGCATGACTAAGTCTGCATCATCTACGAAGAAAAGACTTAACCAGGCAAACCACAGAGTAAGAAAGATTTTAAGGAAATATACAAATGAATTTCAACAATTAAATTATTTTAAGGAGTTCATCATGTATGGTATGTACACAGATTAAATTAGTCTAGAATTCTAAAGGAAAGAAGAAAGATCTGAATGACAAATTTGGAAGCATAAAATCTGGACTCCAACTTCCCTCATCAATTGGGGGGGATCGTCCATTTTTTAAACATTAGAAATTAGAGAAAATTGTAAAAATACGGATTTTAAAAGAGGATGAATTAACCTGGATTGAGTTGGAACACATTCTTTTTAGTAAAGCATCACAAGAATAGAGAAGCAAGAGTCCAGTGTGTCCAATTCTGATATGAAGGCAGTGGATGAGCTGACATAAGGTCTGGGGGTAGGGGAACGAGGGAAGGGGAGAGGGGAGGGGAGAAGGGAATGGGGGTTGCAGGGTATGGCACACCTCTTGGGGGTGGGACACAATTGCAAGAGGGACTTCACTTAACAAATGCAATCAGTACAACCTAATTCTTTTTTTCTTTTGAAGTTTTTGGCCGGGGCTGGGTTTGAACCCACCACCTCCGGGATATGGGGCTGGTGCCCTACTCCTTTGAGCCACAGGCGATGCCCCAACCTAATTCTTTATACCCTGAATGCATCTCAAACAATAAAAAAAAAAAGATATTCAAAGACAAAAATAAATAAATAAAATAGATGATACCACCTTTTTAGATATGTTAGGAGAAGTAAATCAAATGAAATAATGTATATATCATAGAGTAGACAATAAAATTGAAGACATCTACGGTACTATTTGAGTTGATATTTAATATAGCTAATATTTACTACTCTTACTTCAACTTGTGACAACCCAAATGTAAAATAATTCAAGCACAGAAGTATAAAGAACAGATTGAAACAAAAACAAAAAGTGACAGTGCCCCCATCATCCAGCATCATGAAGAAATCTTTATAAAGCTGAGCGGCACTCCCGAGTACGCTACTCCCAGATTTCATTCTTCTTTCCTCCTGGCCTCAGAGGTAACAAGCATTTGTATTTGATGTTTACCAACTGCGAGGTTTCTAAACATTTTCCACAGATCTACCCATCCATCACACGCATATCTTTAAACTTCTTCACATGGCTCCGTACTGCGTCCCTTCCTTTCTTAGTACTGGTTTTGGGATTTATCCGTATCTGGCATATGTTTCTTTGTTCATTCATTTTACCTGGCGTACTATTCCATTGCATATTAGGTCACAACTTATCCATCTATTCTAATAACATTTAGTTTGTTTCCAATTTTTTGCTCTTAAAAACAATGTGTCTGGGAACATCTTTGCAATTTTTCACGTGCGTCCACATGGATTGCTGAGTCATAGGGAATGCACGTATTCAACTTGACCAAATATTTCCAAATTACTCTAGAGTGTGTTTTATCAATAGGTGTTCCTTCTAGGTATAACTAGTTTTTTATTTGTTGGTTTTTTTTTTTTTTCTTTTTTGCACCAACATTGTTAAGACTCTTTAATTTTTAGAAAAAGTGTTTTTACAAACTTTTAAAATTTAAAAAATAAGGTTCACATATTAAAGTTTAAAACAACCTAACAGCTCTCATGTGCAACCACTCAGTAATTGTTATAAGCACACATTTTAGGTTTGATTTAAGCTAGGTCAATGCAATCAACAGTATTCATAAAGTATGAAGAGGGGTGGGTAAATTCACACCTACAGGGTACCGTGCACACTGAGGTGAAGGGCACACTTAAAATTTTGACTTGCTCTGTACAAAAATAAAGTTTGTAAATAAAAACGTGTGTATTCCCTTATATTCTAAAATTTAAAAAAAAGGAAAATATGATGGGTGCAAAAACTTTTGAATGCTTGGTTGGCTGGTAACTGGGTAAGCAAATTACTAGGGTCTACACCAACTAAGCAATGATTAGTTGAAATATCAGATAAAATATCAGGCAAATAAATTTTCAGCTAGAGTAAAGGAGAGGTTGATCATTTTAAGATATAAATAGATAGTTGCAAGATCACAGTTTAGGGAAAAGCTACAGGTACTGATTTAGGTGATCCTTAAATTACAGTTGCTGGACTTAGGAGCATTATCCAATAACCCCTCCCCTGATCTTAAGGAAGAGATGACAAAGAACAAGATGAGAGATGGTTTAACCCGCTGGTACTGGGCTTCAGTTTACGAGGTGCTGAGGTCTTCCTCAGCATAAAACAGGATGCAGGGAAGAGATGTGCTTGGATACAAGCTGCAGAGTCCTGCGGAGCCTGGATTTCACAGCATCGCTTTGTTACTTGGTGGGAAGGATGGATTTCTGTAACACTAGCGCTGGTTATAGTAAAGAAGTATTGATATATAGAAAAAACAATTATGAAAGAATGTTATTAAGGAATGACATGCACCACTCACTGGTCCTTTCATACTATTTAAGAATATAGGTAGTTGTAGTTTTGTTGCTTTTTTTTTCTGCTCAGTAAGATATTGAAGGTAATCAAGAAATTAAATTTTCTTCTGTCTTTTAAGTTCTAAGGAAGAGAAAAAAATGGAACCAAACTCAAATATTTTAAAGCTAATTGCTATTTACTCGTAGTTAAAATTTTATGAGATGAGAAAAGTAGTGAAAGGATTGTCCACAGTCATAAATAACTAGCTGAGTCAAAGGTGCAAACCAGGTCCTTGAGCTCCAAACTCAGTACATTTCCCAAATGTCAGCCAACCTTTCTAAATGGGTTCTTGGCATTTTAAGTTGAAACCCTGAAAGTATATTCCGACAGAAATCTTCAGACTTGTGATTAGGTTCTAAAGGACCCCAGGGACTATTCCCTCCACGTAAGTGTTACAGAATTTGGGAAATGTTTTGGGAAAATTATAGCCTAGGAAAGTCAGATAGACTCAGATTTTTCTACAGAAACACAATTTTAAATAATAAATGAATAAATTAGTATACTTTCTTATACAACTGTTCTGAGAAGAAACAAAAAATGCAAAGTATGAGTCAAAGGTTTGTGTTGATGTTCATCACTTAAAGGAAAATTTACACTACAAGTTTTCAGAGGTAATTATATTTACCTTAAAATTTTTGTGATTCAAAAAAGTCATTTAAAGTACAATAGATTGGAATTCTACCCTAATATTTTTAATCTAAGAGGTGAATAATTTATTCTCCTTTTACATTTACTCTTATATACAAAACTGCCCTCCCCTCTCACTTTTGCTTTTTTGATCCTTGGAAACAGCCTAACATTTTTTAAGGCTTTCTTGCCGTTTCTGTGTTCTCAGGGTTTAATTTAAAATCATGACCTAATAAAAATCTTGTAAAAAAATTCACTAAGTTAACCACAGTGTGTTCACTGAAATACTCCAGCAGGAACGAAGATGTTTCTTCAAAGGAGCCATCTGTTGGCTGGTGGCTAATTACTCTCAGGCAAGACCAAAACGTGCTGTCTGTATGTATCATCTTTATCACGGAGAGTGACAACTAAAGCTGTCCCTTATAAGAATAATAAGGTTTATCAGGCATTATATTAAAAAACTCTATATTCTGGAGGGGCACCTGTGGCCCAAAGGAGAAGGCGCCGGCCCCATATGCCGGAGGTGGCAGGTTCAAACCCAGTCCCGGCCAAAAACTGCCAAAAAACAAATGAACAACAACAAAAAAAACCCTCTATATTCTGAACACATAATTCAAAGGGTTGGAATAAATAGTGAATTTTTAAATAAGAAAACTATTGAGTGTGAAAAGCAATTGTCCTGTGGGTTTCACTGCAAGTATTTTGTTAATTTAAAAAAAGGTTAAAATCTACTTAAATACAAAATACACAAGTAAAAGAATATTTATTGTAATAAATAAAAATTATCTATGTCTAGGAAGTTGTCATAGTAGCTAAAGAATGTTTCATCCATTTATTTTTATAAACTTATTCAAATCAACTCAGCGTAACTATTTTCATGGCTTTGAAATTCCACATCAGGTTAATTCACACAAAAAATATTAAAGCTAAAAGGAAATCTATCTCGCCATCACGTTATAGTTAAAACACCCAAATGATGGGTGGGGCCTGTGGCTCAATGAGTAGGGCACCGGCCCCATATACTGGAGGTGGTGGGTTCAAACATGGCCCAGGCCAAAAAATAAAAAGCTGCAAAAAAAAGCCAAATGATTTGCTCAGTATCCCCCAGCTAATGAGTAGCAGTGGTGATCTAGAAAGACAGATATTCAATGTGCCAAAAAAAAGGAACCCTGCTCATTCCCATATGTGCTTTCTATTTCTGTTTAGAAGTACTGCATTTTGGAAACGGATCTATTATCCTCTGATTAAAGAAATTTGGAAAACACTAAAAATATACAGAAAAAGTTAAATATAAATCACCTATAATCTTATTCAGAAAATATTTTAACAGTATGATGCAATTTCTTTTACTTCTTTGATTTCTCTGTACGTAAAAACACAATAAAATTGTACAATTTAAAAAATTTTGCATCTTTTTTCAATTTACATTAGGCCATGTTTTTGTCTTATTAAAGTACATAATAAGAACATTTCAATGCTATACAAAATTCCTTAAATTGTTTTTGTCATACTTCACGTAACCATAATTCTCCTATCACTAGACATTTAGGTCATAAGTAATCATGCAGATATATCTTTGGTTCCTTAATTATTTCCTTAGAAGAAAAATCTAGACCTGAGATTACTGGGTCAAAGAGTATATATAATTTAATGGGTCTTCATAGAGACGACCCAGTTGCCATCCAGAATGATTTAAGTGTATAATGCACATTCCACTGCATTCCTCACTGATAATGGACAATAGTTTTTGTAATTTTTTGCTATTATTACAGGTAAAATTGTTCTTGAAATTTGCATTTTTCATTAGTGCTACTGACCGTTTTCGACATATTTATTGTCTGCATAGCCTCTCCTACAAATAGTGTTTATGTTGTCTGCCTATTTTTTAAGAAATATTTTACAAGTACAATATATATACAGAAAAGATTACATGTCTTAAGTGCAAAGCTCAATTATTTTTTTAAAAACAGAATGCACCCACATAATAGCACTCAGATCTAATACACCCACATAACAGCCCCCAGAAGCTATTCTCGTGTTTCCTTGCAAGCACTAATTGTCTTATGAGTAATCATTTTTCTGACTTGTAATACCATAAATAAATTTTGCCTGTTTTTGTACTTCTACACATTTTATAGTAGTAATTTTATAATTTTAAAAAGCTAATTTGTATTAATGATAAAATGTTTCAATATTGCAAAAAAAATTAAGTCATTCAAAAATAATACTACTTAAAGTAACTGTTAACTGTGGTGAATACTACACTTCTTAAGTACTGAAAGATAGACAGATACATAGAGAAACAAATTCCCCTTCAGTTTGGGAGTATAATCTTACTTTAATTGAAGAAAAAGAAACTATGGTTAAAAAATGAACCTCCAAAACTTCAGATAAATGTTAAATACAACAGAACCTCTGTAAGTTGACCGCCCCCCCCCCCAAAGGACTGTTAACAAACTGGTCAACATACAGAGATGGTCACCATAAGCCACTGGACTATTGTACTGACATGTACATGTGGTACATGGCCTATGACAATTAGGTCAATTTAAGGAGGTGGTCAATGTGGGAGGTGGTCGACTATGGAGGTTCTAATACATACAGAGAATCAAGAGGTGTAAGTTTCATTAAAAATAAAAGTTTTGTTTCATTTTTGCATATTACAGTGATTTCCTACACTGAAATAAATGATTAACACATATCCCCTCATCTTTATCTTTCCTCCCTCTAGTTTGTTTCATATTTTTATCATTTACACTATGATAATTCTATGTCTATAATTTCTACAGTTACTGGTTCTATTATTTTGAATCGTCCTTTAACTGGTTTCAACAATGAGCAACGTCCCGACTCCTCCTTTTTTTTCTTTAAAGTGAGACTCAGTTATTTTCCCTTTGACAATATCTACATGCAGCCTGAATAGTGAAAAGATAATGTAATTTTCTTAGGTTGCACTTTATTTCTTGTATGGTTGTAACAATAATGTACGTGTGATAAAAATAACAACAGGAAACATATAGTGCTTACTAATGCATCAAGTAGTGCTATAAATGTCTGGTACTTGTCAACTCATTTAATAATAACAACAACACTACGAGGTAGGCAGCATGACTGTTTGTATTTTTACAGATGGAAAAATCTAAGACCAAATGACTTGGTCAAGGTCACTAAATTTGTAAGACACAGCTCTGACTTGAACACAGGTAGTCTGGCTCAAGAGCCTGTGCTTTTAACCGCTACATTATTCTGCTTTCATTGTTTGTAGCTGGAATATGATCAGAGGCAGGGACAGCCAGAAAAAGGGGCAGAGGCCGGGGATGCTAAATGTGCACAATAAATAGGGCAGATCTATACACCGCACCTGTCCCATGTTCCTCACAAAACCTCTACTTCAGGGCGGCGCCTGTGGCTCAAAGGAGTAGGGCACCAGGCCCATATGCCAAAGGTGGTGGGTTCAAACCCAGCCAAACACTGCAAATAAAAAAATAAAGCTCTACTTTAATTTTGGATATTATCAGTTGATTTCCTAATATGAAAAACAAAATTATTAGGATTTAAATGATGTATTGTACATCTATGAAGTGAAAACTTATTTCAAATCACTTGATCCTTGAACATTTTCCATATAAATACAAAGCAGTTTTTACTAGCAATATTTTTATATGCCCAAATTTCCAGAAATGCAACTACTTTGGTCCAGAAAAACTAGTGTTTGGAAATCATGTTACTGATGGCAATACCACAGTCCATAGCATTTGAGTTGCCAATACAACTCCTATTCTTACTGAAGTACACCTACTTCAGTATGTATACACAGCTCCCCAGTCCATGAGTCCTAGGTCAGTGTCAGCATTGCTTAACTACTTCATTATATCTGCAGCTTACTCATGGCCAAGTATTTACAGAACAATGTAAATACTATCTTATTATAAATTACTTCTATTTCTCCTTTCTATTCAACTAGGACAACACATTGCCTTTAAAATTATGAATATACTTTTATTATCTGTGAATTTTATTTAAGGATCCAAAAACACTCTTGAGATTTGTTGAGATCCTGTAACATTACATGGGAGTTATAATTCTTGAGGGTTGGCTCGTCACCTGTAGCTCAAGCGGCTAAGGCGCCAGCCACATACACCAGAGCTGGTGGGTTCGAAGCCAGCCCAGGCCTGCCAAACAGTGACAACTACAACCAAAAAATAGCCCGGCGTTGTGGCGGGCGCCTATAGTACCAGTTACTTGGGAGGTTGAGGCAAGAGAATCTCTTAAGCCCAGGAGTTGGAGGTTGACATGAGCTGTGATGCCAGGGCACTCTACCCAGGGTGACAGATTGAGGCTCAGTCTCCCCCCCCCCCCAAAAAAAAAAAAAAGGAAAAAGAAAAATTCTCAAGGGTTTTTCTGCTTTCCTTTGACATCTTTAGATCACTTCTTCCCAAATCCATACACATCATGAGAAATTTAAAATCTGGTTGACTCATCTTCTTGCCCCTCAGTACCATTTTGAAGGCTGGAGGCAATGCTGGGAGTTACACCATTCTGTACCAGAAAATCCGGTTTACTTCTGTAGGTTCCACTTTTCACTGTTCTGGCTTCTTTGCTCTCCTCCTTTCTTAGGTGGCTGTTGCTGGCGAGGTTCCATGGCCATTCTTTGGGCACTGTCTGCCCAGTATGCCAGCTTTGGGGGAGGGACGCTGTGGTCCCGCTTCGCTCAGCTGCGCCACCTGGCGGTTCTTTATTGCTCAACTTTGGGTGGAGTGCTTCTCTTTCCTTTGAAAGAGACCATCCCAACCATAAATGTTTTTTGTAGAAAGAAAGAGTGAAGTCTTTCAATTACTTTGTGATGAATAAAAACTCACTACAAGCTTTCTTAATCTCAACTGCATTCTTCTTATAGCTAATAAAGCGTAAGAGAGTATTCAGGGTCCATTAATACACAGCATATCACATTGGAACATGTTAGTATTTACTGAGTGATGACAGTGTGCCAGTCACTGTTCTCAGAGTTTTGCATGTATTATTTCGGTATCTCACAATCCTGTGAGGTACATATTATTCTCACAGGAAACTGAGGTGCAGAATGTGACATACCAATTTGCCCACAGGGCCATAGCTAGTAAGTGGCAAAGCTGGGCCTGGCACGCTGCCCATCTGGCGTCAGAGTGCAAGTTGTTATTCATTTACTGTCTTACTTGCCTACCCAGTTTTTAGGGGCTTCCTGTTTCACTCAAGGAACTAAGTGCTTCACCATAGACTTTTTTATTTTTTTGAGACAGAGTCTCAAGCTTCGCCCTGGGTCAAGGGCCACGATATCATAGCTCACAGTAACCTCCAACTCTTGGGCTCAAGTGATCCTCTTGCCTCAGTTTTTCTATTTTTGGTAGAGACGGGTCTCGTTCTTGCTCAGGCTGGTCTCAAACTTGTGAGCTCAAGCAATCCTCCGGCCTCAGCCTCCCAGAGTGCTGGGATTATAGGCATGAGCCACCGTGCCCGGACACCGTAGAATTTTTTATTAACATTTCTCTTTAGAACTTACTACAAGTGCTCAATAAATACTTATTACTTAAATAAATGAAAGATATAACTGCTTATTTTCAAAGCTTCTCTCCAATTTCTTTTTCTTTTCTTTTCTTTTTTTTTGCAGTTTTTGGCCAGGCCAGGTTTGAACCCGCCACCTCCGGCATATAGGCTGGGGCCTACTCCTTTGAGCCACAGGCAGTGCCCTCCCTCCAATTTCTTTTAATGTGCAAACTAAAATCCCAAATACCATTCTTACTCATTTCTGACTAGTTAAGAGAAAATCTCATTCTACACTTAAAGAGAACCTTGTCGCTTAACAATTTTCACCTGTACTTTCTGAGCTAGCTGACTAAAGTGGAGCAGAGATACAGGCGTTTCATTGCACGGCCCTGATACCATATTGGCTTTGAATTTCATTGCACGGCCCTGATACCATATTGGCTTTGAAGGAGGAATTGTTTGTAATCATGTACAAAAATTAGGCATTTCTTTGTTCTACTTTTGGCAAAAAAAAAGCAGCACTCTATGCTCTTTGGCAGCTCACATCATCAATTGTGTACCCTAGGAGTCTTGGGAATCAGATCTAGTCAAGCCATCCGGGCTCATCAAAGCTTACTATTGTATCTTAGTTTGTCAGATTTCCAACAATAAATTAACAGGAGGTCAAGCATATTACAGATCACACATCCTAAGCAGCATGCTTAACGTGGAGTGATAAGGCTACTGGATATAATAAGCTAACACAGAAAAAAGTTACTGCTGGTTCAAATACTATGATAGATTGATGGTTTGGGCATTATTCTATGAGAGGTATACCTCTTGCCTTGATTCATCTCATATCCCATACATACCACTAAATAATTTTTTTAAAAGACACCATACAATAAATGTATGAAAACACAAAGAGAAATAGAATCTGTGACTTTTAAATGAAGCAGTCATGAATTTTTAATAGCCTATGGTATAAATAAAATGATTATGAAAACGCAAGTCTATTAATGGAGAAAACTATTCTTTAAAGATGGCAGAATTCAGGTATATAAACTGTCTCCATGTGGCAATGAACTCTTGCACGTTACAGATACCTAACAGCGCCAGAGAACATGTATACATGATAATTAAATGCAGATAACAAGCAGAATAAATTGGGAAGATGACAGTTTGAGAAGAATAAATTTAAAAACTATTCACAAAATTAAAAGGTCTTATTATCTGAAGTGAATTTTTTGTTGGAAGAGACTTGGCTTCAATTATTTGCATCTTAATAAAAAGGATGCAACGGCATCATGTGAAAACAGAACTCATGTGTTTTAAAAACAACTTACACTGATGACTGACGAAGTTGACAAGTTTAAACCCTCCAGATCAGCTATCAGGCTTGGAGAGAGAGCTGGCGTGGGAAGCACAACTGGAGTGGACACTGGATTAACTGTAAGAAAAGGCCCAAATGAGCAAACGCGCATGAAAATTTAACAACATTTTTATTTTGTTAGTAAATCTAATTAAATTACTTTGATTAATAAATGTATGACAATTCCATTTAACATCTTGATTTAGTCAAGTTATTATCAAGGCTTGGCAGTTATTAGTCTTAGCTTTCAAAACATAATGGCAAATCCTATAACAAAATAAGGATATAAATGTCTTGAGTAATAGTTTTTGAAAATTTTTATCACATAACATTATCACTAACATTTATCACTCAGTAATTTTGCTTAAAAAAAAAAAAAAAGTACAGAAACATTTTTCCAGACTAATATAAAGAATAACGAAAGCATTCAAGAGAGTTCTCCATTTGAATTAGGAGTCTTGAAAGAATGTTGAAATCCTTTATTTTATTCTCCACTTTAATGAGGAATCCAGGCTACAAATTCCCTTTGAATTATACTTTGTCAGCAAAAGCTATATGCTAGATAGAAATGCATGACTAATTCTACAACTGCCATATAATTCAGATAATACCAGGAAGTTTGAAAATCTTCTAAAAATGCAAATCCGATCATAGTACTCCCCTATTTGAGACTCTTCAAAGGCTCATAATTGCTCACAAGATACAAGTCCAGCTCCTTAATGAAGTTCACAGGTCCTCTAGGTTCTAGCTCAGCTCTGACCAGCAGTATCCCTGTGATAAGAGAAATGACCTGTGTCTGTGCTAATATGGTGGCCACTAGCCTCATATGTCTAACGTGCTCTTGATAAGTGGCCAATATGGGTAAGAAAAACATCTTTAATTCTTACTAATTCAGATAGTTACTTGTGCTTAGTGGCCACCACATTGGACAGCACAGGTTCAGCTTATCTCTAGTTTCAGCCTCTTCCTATCTAGCTCTATGGATTACTTTCCAAGCTCTTATTCCCCTTTATATCTCTGAGGCTTTTATATTCAAATATGCCCTAGAAGGTTCTTCTCTGCTCTGCTCATCTTGTAACCCCACTAAGATAAGCCTCGGAGTGGAAACACTCCCAGACTCACCTACAAACAGTTCATATGTGCCTTCTTTGTTCCACATATATTAATATATACTTGAGCAAACTTCTGTAACTGTACTTCTCACATAATATAAATTTGTATCTTTACATATTTTTATTTCTACTAGCCTGTGTGAACAAAATTTAACTTATTAGTTTTTAGTACTTAGTAATTTCTCAACCATCATGGAAAAAGTTTTAGCTTCCAATAAATAACATTGTAAAAGGAGTAAAATTTATTTAATTTGACACCACTTTTCAAAACTTCTTTTTGCTAGTTTAGTCTCATACTATTGTGTGAATTAGGCAGAAAAAATATTTTAACAAGTATTTCCTGAAATAGACAGCAAGGGAGAGATGAAAAAAGTTCAAGATATGGTCCCTGTCTTCCAGTAACTTAAAATTCAATAATAATAACAATAAAAAGATACACATGCTTGAAAAATAAAAATAACAGTACAGTCCATAAATTATAATGCCAAAGGGGGGGGGGGGAAACGCTTAAAGGAAATCTTAAATAAAATCTCAGCATATGTAACAGACAAAGCAGAGTGGAGCCTGAGTAGAGGAGGGAGTGGGGCCCTTGGTCCCCCCGCACTCACTCAGCAAGGCTGAAGCTTGCTACAAATCCCCAGGCTTTCCCAGACTGACTGCTGAAAGCCACTGGGGAGGGAGTTTCAGACCAGGTTTCATGAACAGGAGGGAATGAAGCCTGGTTTTTAACAAGGGTGAGATTTGAGTAAGAGGGAAGGAAGAAGCCAGTTAAACACTGGGTGAGAAAATGCTTGTAAACAAAGGCAGAGAAATTGAAAAACTAAGGAGGCTAGTTGCTAAGCTTATCCTACAGACCAAGGGGAACTTGCAAATCTACCAAAAGAGGGGTGATATGAATGTGGTCCTGCACGGTGTTTAACCCGATGGCATAAGGTATAAGGAAAGGACTTAAGGAAACAACAGTAAGGAGGGCGGTAAGGAAGAATTTACAATAACTTAGGAACAAGGTGAAAAAGGCTGAAGTAAGGTAATGGCAAAGAGAAGGCACAGAAAGGGCATTTACGTTAGAGATGCTGGAAACTGAGGCTCAGGGAAAGTAAGACTCGCCATGGTTCACGAAACAAGCGAATGGCAGAAACACCATAAAATGAGAAACTGGTTCTTCTGATTTGGACCACAGTATGTCGCTATTCGGTGCAGTAACTTTTCTGATAGGTTATAAATGCATGTTTGTTCATTTGTCTATCCATCTATCCATCCAATCCATCAAAATATTAGATGCCCATGTAAGTTATCAAAAAGTGAATTAAGAAACAAACTCTGATTTTAACTATGGCTTGGCTAAATCCCAGTGAGAGATAAGAGAAAAAAATGAACACCACAGACAAGCTCTACTCTTATTTTTTTTTTAAGTCTTTTAGTAAAAATCATAATAATAATAATAATAATAAAGTCTTTTAGTATCATTTCAGAAGAGACAGAAGCTCTGGTATTAAAGAGCTGATTATGTTACTGCTTACAGGTCTGGCAACATAAACACTGGCACGGAAAGCTTATCCTAATGTGAATTCTGAGGCGAAGTTGACTGTGCAGAAAGATTTAATTAGTAATGTGTGAGAAACAAAATGAGTCTGTATAGTTTTCATGATATACAAATTAAAATTTCTACTTGTCAAATTGGCAAGGCGATTTTTAAGTACAAAATCTGGCATTGGTGAGGATATAAGGAATCTGAATGTCTCAAACAAATATGGTGTTAAGTTGGTACAAGCTTTTTAAAAATCAACTTTAGACAAAAGAATTCTTCAAAGTCTTTGTCCCAGCAATTCTACTCCTGGAAATTTATCCTAAAAAAATAGCTATGGAAATAATACATACCCACACAAGAGAAAAACTCAATTTCATTCAAGCTGGGGGTGGAGGTAGGGAGGAAGACTGGTGTGCTCCCACCTAATGGGCACAATGTAAGGGTGTATGGTACAACTCCCGGGCACGGGACACGACTGCAACAGGGCCTTCCCTAACAACTCCAAACATTGTAACCTAATCATTTGTACCCTCATATTAATCTGAAATGAAAAGAAATAAATGTATTACCTTATCCTTTCCCCAGGGGAAAAAATAAAGTTATGACAATAATGCAATAACATTTATGATTTGCTTCACTGATTATGATAGTAAGAATAGAAACAAGTTCAATTTTCAACAGTAAATCTGTTTAGCAGAATTTATTATAATATAAAGAATAACCATACAGTTATTGGAAGTAAAGTTGTTAATATTTATGGTATGGAAAAGAATGTGTATAGTAAGCAGAGCAAGCAGCAGATGATAAGACAGTATCTCAGACTATCCAATTTGGAGAAGGTATTTGTATATGAAGAGAAGCTGAACTGATATGTCAGAAAGTTATCCAGGATGCTTAGATTTCATTCTTTTCATTGTTAAAATTTTCTACAAAACACTTTTGTTTGCTAAAGTGTATTTAGTACAGTAATTATTCAATTATTCTTCTGATCAAAGTTTTGCTTTAAAATTTAAGAATAAGTAAAAGTTAATATATAATGGCTTAATAAGTAGGTTTTTTTGTTTTTGTTTTTTTGAGACAGAGTCTTACTTTATTGTCACGATTAGAGTGCACTAGCGTCACTGTAGCTCACCGCAACCTCAAACTCCTGGGCTCAAGCAATAGTCCTGCCTCAGCCTACTGAGTAACTGGGATTACAGGCATGTGCCACCATGCTTGGCTAATTTTTCTATTTTCTGTAGAGATGTGGTCTCCACTCTTGGTCAGGCTGGTTCAAACTCCTGAGCTCCAGCAATTCTCCTGCTTCGGCCTCCTGGAGTGCCAGGATCACAGGTGTGACCCATCTCCCCTGGTCATCTATTTATTAAGTGTAATTTGCCGTATCCTCTGTATCATTGTCACCATCAGCATCATCACTAGCTCTTATAAAATGCTTATCATGTGCCAGGCACAGTTTTAAATGCTTTTACAAACATCAACTCATGGGATAAAATGACCCAAAAAGGTTTTAGTATACCCCAATTTTGTAGATAAAACTAAAGCACAGAGAGGTTAAGTATATTCCCCAGGGTTACACAGCCAGTAGGCAAGTAATAGAACTGGGATTCAATGACAGCTTACTTTATTTCCTCTCGGCCCCTCCACTCTACTGCCTCAACCATAATTCATTCCAAAGTGTGATATCACAGGTCATAAGGCTCATCTGAAGCATGATTATTGTTGGCTGATAGAAATTTTAAAAGGACTTCATGGTTAGTTGTGCTAATAGTGTAATGACATGGGTTTACATTTCCTTTAAAAGACCGCTAGAATATAACCATCTTCTATGCTTAATAGACATCATATTGAAATCACACAGTATGAGATACTAAAAGGTATTAATTTCTAGAAATGTAAAATGTGCCTGAAAAACAGAAAGCACCTTGCTACCTCCAAGTCTAACAGTAGATTGTTAGATCATTTATTATCCTAGCACAAATATTTTCTCATGTATTATTAACTGACTCCCATGAAGTGAAATCACATAACTTCATAATCTAAAGGAAATGTGGAAGCTTTATAGTCATTTTTAAAATTTTTACAAATGAGTAAAGAGAGATACAAAGAAATTAACTCACTAAACTAACTAAAGGCACACCAACTCTAGGAGTACTAACTGTATTGCTTCCTTAGAGAGACCTGATGGTTATTTCTGGTAGCACTGCCAACAACCTACTGTAGATTATGACATGCCTCTTAAATAATATGCTTGCCCCTCCTTCAAGATCAATCTAATTCTCACAGCTGAGAACTCAAGGCACCCGAGAGTGACTTTTTGGTGCTTGCACGGTGGAGAACTGCCGTGGGCCCACGGGCAGCACACAGGCGGGCGCAGCCCTCTGCCGTCCTCACCCCAAGCTCAGGCCCCACCTCCACACGGCCTGGGTGGCTCTCCCACTCGTTTTCATTTCCCTGTTTCTTCTTTACACTTTGCGTCTCTATTTATCTTTTACATGATGGTCTCTTGTTCAGGTATCTGTGTCTCTGACTAGATTTTAGTTTCTGAAAGAGAATGACTAAATTCTAGTACAGCACCTAGCAAAGTAGTTTGCTAAATCAAATTGTTAACAAGAGAATTTCCAGTGTTATTTCTGACAAATGCAGGCCCATAAGAGATACTCAAAGAAACAGCACTCAGGTAGTAAAGAGAAATGCTATATCCTATGTTGAGTTTTTAAAAATGTATATTGGGATAAACGTTCCCTTAAAATTAAAAAAAAAAAAAAAAATCTTATATTTAAGTTCTTACAAATTTAATTTTTAAGGAAAACTTTTGTCTTTAAGAATTCAAAAAAACATATTTAAAAAAAACCCACCAAGCTATAATAATCATATCATTTTACAGATTTCTCTTTATTTCTTTAGTTGCCAGGAAATCCACAGTCAAATATAAGGAGAAAATGTTATAATTAGTACACTCTATTACCTCGCAACATTTACTCTTAATCCTTTTTAAAATGTACTTTATTTTCTGTTTGTTTATCTTTCGAGACAGGGTCTTGCTCTGCTACCCAGGCAGAAGCACAGGCATGATCACAGCTTTCTGCAGCCTTAAACTCCTGGGTTCAAGTGATCCTCCAGTCTCAGCATCCCAAAGCTAGGACTACAGGCATGTACCACCACACCTGGATAAGTTTTCAATTTTTTGAGAGACATCTTGCCTACATTCCCTAGGCTGGTTTTGAACTTCTGGGCTCAAGCAATCCTCCTGCATCTGCCTCTGAAATTGCTGGGGTTATAGGTATGAGCCATTGTAGCTGGCCTTTTCTATTACTCCCTAATCTCATTTGGGAAAACCAGATAATAATCAAGTATGAAAATATTTAAGATAATACCAAATAGTGAAAAATTCCATGAAGACAATCGAGTGGTTAGAAAAGATGTATGCTATGGTTTGAATATTTGTGTCCCTCCAAATTCATGTTGAAACCTAACCTCTATTGTGGTGGTATTAAGCGATGAGGCCTTTAGGAGGCAATGAGGTCATGAGGGCTCTATGTTCATAAATGGGATCTGTGTCCTTATAAAAGAGGCTTGGGAGAGCCTGTTTCCTCCACCTGTCACAAGAGGACACAGAGGCTCTATCTTTAGAGAGCAAACCCTCACAAAACACAGATACGCTGGTGTCTTGATCTTGGACTTCAGCCTCCAGAACAATTAGTGATAAATTTCTGTTGCTTATAAATCACCCAGTATGAAGTATTCTGTTAGAGCAGCCTCAACCTAAAAGTTCTAGGACAGTGTGTAAGAGTAGGTGACTTTGGGGTTGGGGTTTGCAAGATAAGAATTATCCTGCCATCAGAAGATCTGGGGAAAGTGTTCTCAGCAGGAGAAACAGCAGTACAAAGGCCCTTGGCAGGACTGAGCCTGGCCTATTTGAGAAATGCAAATAAAAGAAAGCTAGTCAGATCATCAATGGCAGGGGTGTCCAACCTTTTTTCTTTTCTGTTGCACATTGAAAGAAGAGTTGTCTTGGGCCACATAGTAAACATGTAAACCATGAGGAAAACTGATTAGCAAAAAAAAAAAAGGTCTATGCATACTGTTCCTACCATCCGACACCAGAGGCAAACACAAAATTAGCTTGTAGCCCACCACCTGCAGGTTGGACACCCCTGATCTATGGTCTTAGAAACCTGGGAAAGGAATATGGACTTAAATCTAAACGCAAAATTAAGCCACTAAATTAAAGGGTTTAAAACAAGGAAGGAGTAAGATCTGATTTTGTTAGTTATTTCTAGGTCAAAGCCTCTGTGCCATGAAGTCTTGACGGATACTGCTAAAATGGCTCCAAAAAGCTCAGCCTCTGTCTTTCAATCAGAAGCATACATTTCTATTTTCCCAAAGCTTAGCAACACCGGAAGATAACAAAACCTCAGAATCTTTGCCAATACGTAGAACATGATTCAAATCTGGCTCCAATTTTATTTTTAGTGTCTTTATAGTAAACATTTCTCTGTATTATGTACTTTAATTTCCCTATATTAAGAATTTGTTATGGCTATTGGAGACGGAGCAGGTAACCAATATAAGCAGAACAGATCTATGACAGAATGAGACAAACTAAAAACATAATTCACCCCCAGCATGGAAAAACTTTCAAAAAATGTGAGTAGATTAATATTCATGAAATCTTACTTTATTACTCTTCTCCTGGTGCAACAAAGTTAGTTGCACCCTCTCTCACAATGCAGGAGGATTTAAGGGGAAGGGGTGAACCTGTGTCTTTGCACACTTGGCTGAGTATACTTGTAGGATTCCAAATTCTTAAGAAGATTTGCTGGGATGAAGATTTTTTTGCTGTTGAAATACACAATTGTATTCACAATACAGAATACACATTTGTATTCATAATACAAAATGTTACAGTAAGTAGATGAAAGATACTTATGTAACTGATTTCCAAAATTTTCTTGCCTTACTCAGCTACAAATCTTTAACAATTGATGCTGATAAATTTTCTGACACATAAGTGAAAGGTACTGTAACACCAGTTCTCAAGCTGTGCGTCGCGACCCACAGGAACTGTATTAAAGGGCTGCAGCATTAGGAAGGTTGAGAATCACTGTACTATAACAATAAAAAACACTCCCACTAAATAGAAAAGAAAAATTTAAAATTAGAACACTTACAGTCATCCAGATCTAGAAGTGAAACATCTTTGGTAAGAGGATTTCTATCTTGCTTTGTTTTTTTTTCTTTCTCCTATAAAATGACAAATATTTCATTTATTACAGGTCCTGTCTTTAAAAATCAATGGAGGAGTCTGTAACATTCCAAAGCAAACATATTTTCGTGCTTAGTCTTAGCAATAAAAAAATTAAGCTGTTCTATAGTTCCATGAAGTGTTCTTTTGAATCAAAATTTGTCTCAATTAAGCACAGTACTTCTCCACCATGCAAACTTAATTATATTATTTTAACATATTTTATGTTTAAAGACTACAAATGATCTTCAGAAGAAAATTTAAAGATAAGTAATAACTATTTTATAATATCACAACTTTTTGCTAACATAAAAATGTAAAATAGCTCTTTGGTAGAAACATGGACAAATAGTCTAGAAAATAATTTTAAACAAGTTTACTTTTAAGAAAAAGAAATGCTCAAATAACATATGCACAGCTCTGAAATTGTTGATGGGCTTGTAATACATCAGGCTTTCCTGATGTGGTTTTTAATAGGCCCTGTACGAGGTACTTTATATTTCAATATTGGGTTGTGTCAGAAGTCTTTGCCAAAAGTATTCATTAAAATATACAAACAACATTCCCAGGCTCTTGCTCTTTAGAGTTGAAATGGATTCACTTGTTTTCTTCACTAGAAAATAAGTTTTGTAGAAAGAATAAATATTTCAAAACCTATCTGTACCTAATTAGGATTTCCCCACACCACAGATTTCCTCAGTCACCTATATTTAGAAATGTGCATAACCATGAACTAAACACAGAGTCCCTCACCCCACGGTCTTCAGAGTTTGGTCAGCAATTCAGGAAAAAAACCTAGGCATTAACTGTAGTATTAAGTAGCATTACAAATAAGCAAAGACAACAAGGAATAGGGTATTAATTAGATATATTTGGGTCAAAGTTTCTTATCCTTGCTATCTGTACTTTTAATACATTAAATCTTCTCATATTATGCAATCACTCAGTCAATCAGTATGTACAGAATTTTAAATACATGTCAGATTCTGTACTAAGTAATGGAAATAACAGCCAAGGCAGACACAGTCCTATCTTCAAATAACTTATAATCTACCCCCGGAGTTGTTAGCTTATTGTTAATGTGAATTACTGTAAATATTTTTTAAGTATTCCTCTAGTCAGGGAAAGGTATCACTGATACAAAAGGCATTATTACCATCATTTAAAGTCTGCACAGAGTTAGAGCTCTTAAACGGTGCACAGACGTGAAGAAGAGCATAAAACGTATACAGTAGGTAACATTTTTAAATGAGGTAATTCTGCTTGGCTTTTTTCTCATGCCAATACTCAGACAATTATTTTCAAGAATCATACAATAATATCAACACACTAAAAAAGTCAGCAGTTATTTTCTCCTTCAAAATAATTATTTTTGCCACTGAAAACCCCAAATCATCTGTACGTAAGTTTTATGTTTTCATTCCTTATTTAAAAACAAAATGAACAGCATTTGCTCTTCTCTCTGCTCCTCAAATGGATAACAACGTCTAGGACTGAAGGAAAGAAAAAGAAGAAATGTTAGTTTGAGGCTGAAATTTAAAAGTCACAAGTAAATAAAAACAGATGCAAAATGAAAATGCCACCTCCGCTAGAATACCCTTCCTGTGAAGAAAGAACATATAACAAAAAGAGCTTATCAGCATGTGACTTATCAAAATGCCATGCCGAGCACAACGGGTATGGTAGCTTCCTATAAGCCACAATGGTGCATGACTGTCTTTATGGAACTGTACCCTCCCCACCTGAAAAATTAGAAACCTATCAAATCAAGATAAAGCTGAAGGCAAGTCTATACCTTATTTTCTACTTCACAGCCAAGGGTGTATAACAGTATCTATTAAATACACTTCAGGTCACATACAACACAGAATAGAGCTGCATGTGAAATTGGCATGATTTCTTATTAGAAGCCTAGAACAGAGAGAAAAAAAGGCTTTCCAAAGGACAGAATTTCATTGACTTTCTGGGAACAGCAAATAACTAGTGACTGAAATACAACATTAGCAATAGATAATGGTCATTTCTACCGAATTGAAAAAGCCTTGCATTCCAAATCAAGGCTATAAAATGCTTCGTGATGTGTTTGGTATTCCTCTCTTATATTGTATTTCATTTTTCATTTTAAAAAATCTACAGTAAGTTCAAAACATTTTCATACTTAAAGGATCTACTATAAAAATAAAAATCTGAATCCTAAACAAAGAAGTTAAGAGCTCTATTCCAATTGCAAACATTTCTCCATTTGCAATTCATCTTGGTAATAGAGACAAAACCTGGGTAAATGCATATAGAACTTGAGGCAGGAGATTTTTCTTGCTCAATGCATAATTCATGTGCTCCGCCTGCAAAGTGTGTAAAATGAGAATTTCACACCGCAGCATGAGCCATGGAGCTGCAGAGAAAAGGCAGATGAAATCATATTTTACTGTGTGAATTTTATTTCTTACCCTCCCAATATTTATACAAAACCATCATTGACAAACCAAACACACTGACAGATCACCCACTGTTTCCATTGTGTTAGTACTTGAGAAGACATCAGGCAGAAAGATAGACAATTTGTTTTTATATTTTTTTTAAATAGAGGATTAGGTTTTAAACAGCTGAGTGACTATATTAGACTTTTATAAGGACAACAGTAACTGATCTTAAAATCTCACCACAAAAAACACCTAGTTATCAATTCATCACCCTCAAATCTCCATTTTGTTTCTATGGTATTCAATTATACACCTCAGCACATCAACATTTTCTAAATGAAATACAAAGTCACAGGGTTAAGAAACTGATTTCTACTTAATGTATTTCATTTCAAATAATAAATAAAAGATCCTGGAAATACTTACTAAACTCCAAACAATACAAACAAAAATATGTAACAATATATCTGAAAAGATTTTTTCATGTATTATGAATGTTCATTTTCATGCTGATTTTTAAAAAAGGCAAGTAGAAAAAAAGATGACAAGCATCAAATACGAGTCCTAAGAGGAAACCATTATAAAGAGGTTTGAAATTTAAAACTGAAAAACAGGATAAACAGTATGCAAAATTTGTCAAACCCAGACTGTCCTTTAAAATCAACAACAGTTCAAGGCTAATTTCTAGCCTCACAGGGCAAAATATTTGCACAAAATATTTTCAATTAGAATTACCAACCAAGGGTAATTTAATGACTCTCTTCCCTTCTAGTCAACCGACAACTGATTAAAAAAAAAAAATTGAGGCTCACACTTAAACTTGTGCTTTAAAACAAAAATACATTGCTATTAAATTCAGAGTTCTTCATGAGTTAAAAAAAAAGTCTAAACCCCTAAAACAATCTTTCCCTATTAGATTATAACTACTTCAGTAAGAAAGCTTGCTGAAAAGGATTCATTTTAAAGGTCTCAATTGAAGTCAAATGATATCTCTGTTTTAGAGAACTTAAAATATAAATTAGGAGTGACAATAAATTGAAAGAGCAAGGCTCTGAATTGTTAAAATAAAAACCGATATACTTCAATATTCACAAAAGTTGGCGGAGGGAAGGTGATTGGTGGGATTACACCTGCGGTTGCATCTTACAAGGGTACACGTGAAACTTTAGTAAATGTAGAATGTAAATGTCTTAACACAATAACTAAGAAAATGCCAGGAAGGCTATGTTAACCAGTGTGATGAAAATACGTCAAACGGTCTACAAAACCAGTGTATGGAGCCCCATGATCGCATTAATGTGCACAGCTATGATTTAACAATTAAAAAAAAAAAGTTTTATTTAAAAAAATTCACAAAAGTTATACAGTTGCATCATACATAAATACTTGTATAAACATAACTAACACTTGTTTCCTGTTTCTCAAACAGAACATAAAACCAATCAGAAAATATTTCCTTTCATTCTCATCCATGATCACTTTCATTCCATATGCCACAATTACTTTATGCCCGAGAATCTTTCAAAGATCTGTATCCCCCAAATCTTTTGTTAAGGCAAGTTTTGACATTTACTGACATTCGAACACAAGTCACAATACCAATGACTGGTCCTTAGAACACTTAAGAAATTAAATCCTATTCTTGGCATTAATCCTCTTCCTCTCAAAAAGGCATCAATGAAGTTTTGAGACACATACAACCTGAGATAAAGACAACTGGCAGGAGCATCTCCATCACTGCTGGGTACACAGAGATGGTACAGGAGCATCTCCAACACTGCTGGGTACACAGAGATGGTACAGGAGCATCTCCTTCACTGCTGGGTACACAGAGATGGTACAGGAGCATCTCCATCACTGCTGGGTACACAGAGATGGTACAGGAGCATCTCCTTCACTGCTGGGTACACAGAGATGGTACTAGTGTTTTCATGGCTAGTACATATATTAATCTTAATTTTGATTCAAATGTGGAAATGCTAAGTGTTATTAAATGCAAGTACAATAAATATATTTCACATTGATTACTGTACTTTATATGAAGTCTGTATGATTAAAATGTTAATATATACAAGAAATTACACATAGGCTGACAAGGTGATATCTAAAGTTGTGTAGAAGCATTCCAATGTAAGTTACAAGAACACTGAAGCTTAGATTTGACAAAAGAAAATAACCCTGGAAACTTTAAAAACATTATTTAAAATAAAATTATCACCATCTTTTCAACATAATTTTAACTACAAAAAGAATATAACCTAATTATATCAGTAAAAAATAGGATAAAGGGATATAAATGTGAATCTCTTTGTGACACAACGTGCTCTACATTACTGATTTTTCCTTCCACTCTTCTATATAAAAAAAGTTTCCCTTTACACTGCATAAAGTATGTGAAAATACTTTAAAATATAGAGTTACTAAAAGTAATTTTGTTACAGATACTATTTAGGGAAAATGTTCATCTTTAAAATGAACATACTCAAAATATTTAATTTAAAATATTTCAGAAAAGAACACCTACACATGAAAATATGTTTGTCCACCAAAATAACCAGAACTGAAATAAGATAAATTCCTATGGTCATTTCTGACGATGTCCAGCCCTAAATTACAACGTCTCCCAATGAATAATGCAGACACACACGTGGCACGGACATGCGACTACGGTTCTGCACCTCATGCATATGCTGGGCACAGGCATTTTAAGAACGTAACCAATCAGGGGGTGGTTCTCCCTCTGTCGACTGTCCTACACTAGTCACAAGAGCAATACCATATCCTCAGTATACTTTTTGGTCCCTGAAGGCAATCTCAACCAAGAGTAATGGAGGCGTCACCCTCCAATATGAGGCTACTTTCTCCTCCGCCTGTATTTTCTGTAATAAGAGAAATGGTGCAAAAAGAAAGAATAAAGGTATAGAAATAGGAAAGCATATACACGCCAAGAGAACCACAAATACTCCACTGGGATTAAAACTTGGGAGGGGGGTTTAAGACTACAAAGGCAAGTGTGGGCATGCTGATCTGGGAAGGTTGCAGGACTCTAATATTAATAATCTGACTGCTCTGCAGAAGGACTGGTGCTGGGAAAGCACCAGTTTGAGGATGACCAATGGCAATGGTCTATCAAGGTGATGAAGAGCTGATCCAGAACGGTGGCAGCGGGGAAAGAAATAGATATAGGCTCGGTGCCTGCGGTGAGGGCGCCAGCCACATACACCAGAGCTGGCGGGTTCGAATCCAGACTCGGCCCATCAGACAACACTGACAACTACAACCAAGAAATAGCTGGGCGTTGTGCCTGCAGTCCCAGCTACTTGGAAGGCTGAGGGAAGAGAATCGTTTAAGCCCAAGAGTTGGAGGTTGCTGTGAGCTATGACACTACGGCACTCTACCCAGGGCAACAGCTTAAGACTGTCTCAAAAAAAAAAAAAAGAAAGAAAGAAAGAAACAGATATGAAAGATAATACACAGAATCTATAGGACTCGGCAACTAACATTCAGAATGACAGAGGAGTCAAAGAGAAATCTGGGAGTACAAATCTGGAAGAATGGAAATGAGGCTGGTACCAAACTAGAGTCTTCCGGCTGTAGTAGGTGTGGAAAAATCGGTAGCCCTGGAGAAGTCCAAGACTATGGTCTGAATATTAACTAACGATAAAAACATGCATATTGGGAAGTAAACCTGGAGATGTTGTAGAAATTGAGAGATGTTACCACAGAAGTAATTAACATAAATGTTTTAGTTGAAGCTATAGGAGTAAATGAGATCTCACAAAAGGAAATCTATAGAAGGGAAAAAAAAAAGAGGCCTAAAGAAAAATTCATTCACATCAATTTTTTAAAAAACTAACGTATACTAAGTAAAATTTGGGGGCAATATGGATATCAGAAGGTAATGAAAAGTGAAGGAACAAAAAAATGAAAGGTCAAAGTCAGAACAAAGGAATCCAGAGTTTGAAGTAGCAAGGGAATAGTTATCCCTGGTTAGGGTTGGGGAAGGATCACAGCTGACTTCAGACAGCAATTATCTATAGCAAGTGACAGAAGCAGAAATAAACGTGTAAGCGACTAAGAAATCACTGGGTTAAGAAGCAGCAGACAAGGACACTTGGATTCTTTTTTCTAAACTCACTCTCACACTTTCTCCCACTCCCTGCTCCCTCCCTTTCTCTTTAAAGGCTGAAAAATACTGGAAGGCTTTGGTTAGCAGAAAAGGAATTCGTGGAGAAAGAGATTAAAGGTGCAAAAGAGGCAGATGATGATAAATAAAACAAGGCCAAAGGAAGCAGGACATATCCTTGGCTAAGTGGGTGGATGGGAATCACTTATTCAGAGCTACCTTCAAGGAAAAAAGAGGAAGGGAGATTTTGAGTTAGAGAGCAGAGACAAGGTGGCTGGTAACTGTCCTCTGAAGAAAGTGGCTAAGATCACAGGCTGCAGATACAGGGTCAGAAGTGAATGCTGACTTACAAACTGAACAGTGTAAAACAAATTTTAAAACTACAGGACATTTAAGAGTTACAAAAGAAATTTACTGCATTGCTAGTCTATAACTCCAATACTGCTGATGTTTCACACGATCAATGTTCAAGTTAAACAATGTTAAAACTGCTATTTTATACTTACACAGTACTTTATGTTGATCTTTCATATTAGACTTTTTACTATAACACTTCAACATCAGGGAAGTATTAGCATTTCTACTTTATAGATGAGGAAACTGCAATATTACCGCTCAACAAGTAGAACACGATACACACATCCTAGGACTACCATAAAACTAAACGCTTTGAAAGGCAGATACAGACGGTATCATCTCAGTCTCATTTTAATACCTCCAAAAGAGGAAGAGAAAGAATAGATGTAGTTAGGCTGCAGAGTTGAGGCATATGAATTTTTAGCACTAACATATTGTC
Organism: Loris lydekkerianus; assembly: GCA_963574355.1. Classification (NCBI taxonomy): domain Eukaryota; kingdom Metazoa; phylum Chordata; class Mammalia; order Primates; family Lorisidae; genus Loris; species Loris lydekkerianus. The sequence goes on from CAUYPK010027956.1 coordinate 186,983, forward strand.
ATCCTAAATTAAAGCACCCACCATCCGCCTCCATTATTCATAATTTAGAGCAGAAGCCATAATACCTGATAAAAGACGACTTTTCCACAATTCTAAAGTTGCCTATTATTAGAAAATTGGTTTACTTGTAATCACATGGTATACTCCAAATCATTTAGAAAGAAATACAAATAGGTAAGTAGTTACGGGAGCTCCAAGATATTCCAACTGCTAAATTAAAGCAACTCACCCACCCTATCTGCTTATTATAGACGGGAAAGGCTTTGGATAGAGAAGATAAGCCAGCCAAGGAAAACACACGGAGAGAAAACTATCAACAATGTGAGTAAAACCTGGATTTCTCAAGCGCGTTGGCTCACTGCAATAGTTGGAATTTTTTATCTTGACATTCTATAATAAAATATTTTCAATTATCAAGAAATTTAATCTGATCATTCAAAGTCTCTAACAAAGAAGCAGCAAATTGAATCACTGGCCTGGGGGCAACTGTGGCTTTTTAACGGGATTCTAAATTTTTACTTCTTTTTTTTTTTTTTTTTTATGTAGAGACAGAGTCTCACTTTACCGCCTTGGTAGAGTGCCATGACGTCACAGGAATCACAGCAACCTCCAGCTCTTGGGCTTAAGCGATTCTCTTGACTCAGCCTCCCCAGCAGCTGGGACTACAGGCGCCCACCACAATGCCCAGCTATTTTTTTGTTGCAGTTTGGCTGGGGCTGGGTTTGAACCCACCATCCTCAGTATATGGGGCTGGCACCCTACTCACTGAGCCACAGGCGCCGCTATAAATTTTTACTTCTAATACTATAGAGGCACTGAAGTCTATAATTTTCCCATGGTTATAAAAACTTCATAAGAATAACTTACTTTAATTTTACCACTAAACATTTGCTGATTTCTTATTCTGTCATTTAAGAAAACAATGGTTTCTTATTCTGCATTGTACTTACTGTCAATTTCTAAAGCTTTGTTTTAAATAATATTTTAAGCTTTTTTATTATTTGATGTAAGAAGGAAATGGAAGTATGTGATAAGTTTTTATAGAATATCAGTCTAGTAAACCATAAAAACTTTCAGATTTTAGATTTTATGTGAATTTCTGTAAAATAAAAACCTTAGATTATATGTTACATATTAACAGTTTTAAATATAAATTTAAGATAGGTTTTAGTATATATAATAATATTTTAAATAAATAAGACAAATATTAACCAATGATAAAAATATGCAAGTTTTTTAACAATAGATCTCTGGATGGTGAATAGCAATTGACTACTTCAAAGAATTTATTTTCATCCCTGACTACTCAGATGACATAGCAAAGAAATTCAAGTTAATTAGAAATAACAAATAAACAATAACAACATAATACTAGGTTAAGAAGAAATTGAGGGCTGGGCACAGCTGCTCACAACTGTAATCCTAGTGCCCTGGAAGGCTGGGGCAGGAGTTCAGGAGTTCAAGACCAGCCTAAGCAAAAGGGAGACCCTGTCTCTAATAAAAATAGAAAAATTAGCAGGGCATTGTAATATATGCCTTAAGTCCCAGCTACTTAGAAGGCTGAGGCAGGAGGATTGCTTGGGGCCAGAAGTTTGAGATTGCTGAGTTATGATGACATCATTGCACTCAAACAAGACCCTGTCTCATATTAAAAAAAAAAAAAAAAAAAGCAAGACCCCTTGGGCAAAAGCCTCAACTACAACTTAAACTTTACCTAAGAAAGAAAAACAATGTAACCTAAATATCTGTACCCTCATACTAACCTGAAATTAAAAAAAGAAAAGAAAAAAGAAACTGAAGTAAATGAAAGGCAGTTTGTATTTTCAACATACAAAATAACAGTTAATATACGAAACTATTGTACTTGAAGCCTAACACCAACATGATTCCCTTATAGAAAGAGAGTGATAACTAAAGACCAGAAGGAGAATTATTATTAGGCCTGAATTTTATTTTATTAACTATACTTTTGCAATTTAGACTTTTATTTTTTATTGCTAAGCAAAGTTCAATGTTACAATTGCTATATCAAAAATAATTACTGTTGTATTACTAAGTGATTCTTATATTTATTTTTAAATAAATGACTACCTGAAAATTTTACTAACTAGTTATACAATGTATATTCTTTAATTAAAGTTTAAAAAACATTTTGTTATCCAAAAGGCCTAATTTTTTTGTGTGTTGGGGGTTTTTTTGAGACAGAGCCTCACTATGTCACCCTCGATAGAGTGCCTTGGCATCAAAGCTCACAGCAATCTCCTGGGCTTGAGTGATTCTCTTGCCTTGGCCTCCAAAGTAGGCGGCACTACAGGTACCTGGCACAATGCCTGGCTATTTTTTGGTTGTAGTTGTCATTGTTGTTTGGCAGGCTGTTGCCGGGCTTGAACCCGCCAGTTCTGGTGTATGTGACTAGCACCCTAGATACTGAGCCACAGGCACCGAGCCAGCCTAATGTTTTTAAAAAGCTAATCTTGTCTGTTTTCTTATGATGTACGTACATTTATATTTCTTTGCTCAATACTTTATTTTTATAACTTCCTTTCAATTCCCTCTAGCAAAAGCCTCCCTTGTCACAAGCTAGCCAAGAATGAAGCAGGCCTTATGCGTAACATTGAGTTCTCTGATTTCAGGGACAAGGGATGAGGTTAAAAAAAAAAAAAAAAAAAGTTTCTAGCTTTGCTACAGAGTTAGGTTATGAAGGAAAGGATTATCTAGAAAAAAAAAAAATCACAGATATACATGACAATTGTATTATTTATTTTAGATGCTGTAAGAATATCCACCTCTAATTATAATAAATGTATAATCTCTTACCTTAGCAACTCTTCTGGATTCAGCTTCACTTTCAGAGCCTGACTCAGATTCAGAATCTGAAGAACTTTCTTCTACTGAACTAGACTCAGCATCAGAAGACTCTGACGTTTTAGATTTTTCATTTTCCTTCTCCCCATCTTCACAATCACTATTTGTAATAATAAATTTTGAAATATCAACTTTAATCCTTCATGTAAATAAATACTTTATATAAAAAGACAATAAAATGGTTTTTAAATTCTAGACTATCTCAATTAGATAACAATAAAAGTAGTATTATCTATAATCAAATCAATAAGAACCCATTCAGACGCAATTGTATCATGTCATACACACTTCAAATGCAAAAAGTCATAAAACAACACTGAATGATCATCAATGACAATAGGAAATAATTAATATTAAATGTCTGATTTACCAAGAAATACTAATAGTAACTACTTCAAAGATACTTAGGCTAATTTTAAATCTTGTCTCAAAATACCATCGATTAGTAAATTTAAATATCTATATATCTACTTTTGCTAAGATGGACTTGCATTTTTACAGATTTTTCTGTCCAAGGAAACTACTTATACAAGCAAACGTGACCTTAAGCACTTCCATGAGAAAATGCTAACAAGTTCAAAGAGAATTCTAATGCACTGTCTTCTAAACATGTAAGCTAACTAATATTAACTTTTGAAATACCAAATGATCACACGTAAGTGCTTAACGCTATGAATTCATTTGTTCACTCACTCACTCACTGGCTCCACACAGATCACTGATTACGCAGGCACCATGTTAGGTGCTAAGAAGAACAACGGTCAGTGAGACACACGTGGTCTCCGGGTTTACCTTCTCGCGTCTAACAGTCCATTGTGAGCTACGGAGGAGAGAGCTGGCCCTGACTACACAGTGTGGGAAGTAAGGAAGCATAATGAGAAGTTGTGAGAACATCTGGAGAGAGGACCAAGCAAAGTGTGCCAAGATCAGGAATGCTTTCTGGGAGGAGGAGACATACAAATTGAGAAACAGGAATAAGGCAGGCCAGATGGGTAGGGAAGCAATTCTCCAAGCCGAGGAGTAATATGGGACAGTGATTTTCAATGGGTGTGCTGAGAGAGGATCTTAGGTGTGCCGTGAAAAATTTTAAAGAGCATGAATAAAATTATTTTTGAAAGAAGTTCAAGCAGAATATATATATATATATATATATATATATATATATTTTTTTTTTTTTTTTTAAACTCTTTTGTTAGATAACATAATTTAAGTTCAACTATAGATTCAAATATACTATGAGATGAAAAAGGTGAAAAACACTGATATGGGTGATGGTCAAACAAGCTTCCCTCAGAGGGTGAGAGATTCTTGTGTTATTTTGTGTTTTCCCTGAAACTGAAAGTCTAGTTCTCTCTACAATGTGCATAATGTTTTAGGAATCCACCTTGGGCCAGCCAGGGTTAGGTATTTCATACCAATCATAACAATTATCTAATTTAGGGATGCACTCTTCCTGGATACACTATTATCCCATTTACAATAATGAAATTAACATTCAGGAAGGTTAAATAACTTGCTCAGGGACACAGAACAGGAGGGGCAGAGCTAGAATCTGAATTCAAGTCTGTCTCACACGTATTTTTTCTCTACACCAAAACTAGCTCTTTTCAAGTGAAAATACTTTGGAGTGTGAAATTCATAGATAGTCATAAATAGTTTTTACTAATGCGTGGTTTCTAAACATGTTCAAAGCTTATCAAGAGCTTTAAAAAATTATTATACTAGCAAAGTTAAAAAAATGCTAAGAGACAGGCAGGAAAACACAAGAGGAGGGAGAGAAATGAGGCAAGGGAAGAAGAATCAATATTTCCTAGAATTGATTTTTGTGGAGGAAATATGATTGCTGTTTATTAAAAATGGAGTCATGGTAACATCTCAGAATACACGTAATTATATTTGAAGACTGAAAAATATGTTTTCCCCATAGCAAAGAATAGCAATTTATTATCCCCAATTCACTGGTTAAAACATGTACTTAAAAAACTAAGGTTTAGAATCCATCTGTGCTTTGGTATAGTAAATAATTCTTTTAAATTCAAACATGGTAAAGAGAAAAGTTTAACTCCAAAGAATAAAATAATTAAACTCACATAAAACATGATTATAAATTTCTGGCATACTAAATGTTGCTGTGTGAAAAGATATTTCATGCATTGAATAACTTTTCCTTTCTAGAACACAATCCATTTCATAAGTCATATCATCACAGATACCCCGATATTTAAACCAGAAGTACAGAATTTCTCTCAAAGAAAAGGCTATTATAAACCAAGTAACTCCTCTGCTACAACGAGAGAATGATTCTAAATATATTTAACTTCTAGCTTTTCAGATAAGATTTTAAAGGTAAAAGTGTTATTTTATTACGCATCACTCAATTTTGATGGTAATTACTGTTTACCTTACTGCTTAGAGTTTCAGATGTTAATCTAATGAAAAGAATTTACTGGTAAGTAGGTTTTTAACTTTGCAATGATGAAAAGCCTGTATTAATTTAACCTACAGATTTCATTTGTTCTGAACAGGAAAAACAATATAAATCACTTTTAAAATCATTAAATCCTGACTTAAATTAATAAAGTCATAATTAGGGCATTATGCTGTGTTTGTTATGGAAGTGGCAGGGCGAGCTGCTTTAATTACTGTCTGTAATAAAAGGAGCAGAGAGCGTACTGCGCCCAATCAGTGCTGTCAGCCACGACTGAGCTGAGCTGTAAGCTCATCAAGTGAGCGGGCAGCGGGCTCCCTGCAAGGGGCCATGGTGTCAGCCAGCAAAGGCCACTTACTGATGGCAGTGGGGAAAACAGAGTCACACAATTCAAGATATTAGCCCCAATTACTCCACATTTTAATGGCACTTTAATACACGATAATGTTGTTGATAATGAAAATCTTAAAAAGTGCTAACACTTATATAACTTATGCCCGTCTTCCTTTACAGCCCTTGACTCTAATATTTGGACCATAATCTTTTTAATGTAACATTATTTAGAAAAATCAATTGTCTTACTTACATAATGGCAAAGTGTTGAAGGATTTAATTTTAGCCCTCAGCAAAATTGCTACAAAAGGTAATTAAGTGTTTCATACCTACTGCTCGATCACTTAACTCAGCCTTCCAAGGTTATACCAATTTTCAAAATGTAACCCCAAGATTTGTTCAAGTTCAAAATGAAAACTAAGCATTGTAAGTAGAAGAATAATGTGAACTGCTAGTACTTTAACTTTGAAAGATATAATATCTGTTTGAGAAAAAGTACACACACTTATTCTCCCAGTCTATGGAGTAACAGGAAATACTAGCCTGGGGATGTACCACGGAATATTTTTGAAGGAAATTCTGGCAATAATTCTGGCCATAATTTACCTTTTTCCTTTGGGTTTCGAGTTCTTCTTGGCTGCTCTTTTGCTCTGCACTCCTGACTCACTTCCGCTCTCACTGTCCTGCCCACTGGAGGAGTCTTCACTACTGTCCTCACTGCTGTCTCTGTCCTCCCCACTTTCTCCTGGTTCTCCACTTTCACTTCCAGATCCACTCTCTGGAAAACAGAACCAGATGCACTTTGATTTATAGCTATTTAATTATACACAAGGACACCTGTAGCCATCAATAGTCATCACAAATGAAATCAGGTGTCTATTTTAGTTCAGTGGACCCCTACTTGTCCAACAGTTTCTACATCCAGACCCCACTTATTCCAACATGTGGATTCCACAACAGGGTGCACTGGGAGGGACTCAAACACAGAGAGAGAAGCTCTGACCTTAAGCAGAGAAAAGCAAAGCAAAGACGAACCACATGCGAGGGAATCCCATTTTGCAAACCTGTAAGGATTATATCTAGCTACGGCAAAGAAAATTTTTTTTAAAGAAAAAACTTTTTGTTTAAAGAATGACATAAGGATGATGTAAAGATAAAGAAATAATTTTGAATTATTCTACTTGTAAGGGGAAACTGTACTTAAGAGTAAAAGGCAACAGCTTTTTCAGGAACAAAATTTAGAGGAAAATGAGCCATACATATCATCTCTAAAGACTTCTAAATTCAAAGACAAAAAGTCTTTTATATTTTATATATTATAAGTATAAATATATGTTTATATTTACAATGTAAATATATATTTATTTTTATATGTATTATATTAATTAGTTATTACTTAAATTATGATATATTAGGACTCTTTGTAAAAGTAATATACAGAATATATTTATGCATATTCTTCTATGTTCAGCATGATTATAGGTGCAGAGTTATGGCCTAGATCTAAGGACAAACTGCCTGTGATCTATATGATGAAGTACCCTTAGATGAGAACATAACCTTTAATTAAAACATTCATTTACTAATGGGGAAATAACATCTATTTCATGAAGATTTATTTAAGTATCACAGTGAAAAGCTAGAACTGTCTGCATTCTTTCAGAATAGCTTGCAGGGGTATAAACACAGATTCTCAAGTTAGATGGTACAGGTTCAAATCCCAGCTCTGCCACTTACCAAACTGAGAAAATTATTCAATCTCTCTGGGTCTCAGTTTCCTTTTCAGCAAAGGGGGATAATACTACTAACCTACTTCACAGAGCTGTAGCTTGCTACTTGGTAAAGTACTCACCATTATCATTTTTATAAAAATAAAAAATCTTTTACAAAACATTTTATAAAAATAAACAAAATTGCTAACTAAGAACGTTTTGAATTTGTTACATGCATGACACAGGAGGTCAGACAACTGCCTTCTCCTGTAAGTAATAAAGAGAAATTTCATTAATTGGGGCTAATATCTTGGATTGTGTGACTCTGTTTTCCCCACTGCTGAGTTAAGTGATCAAGTTACTAAATTCATTAATTTAGTTACTTGATCACAAGTTACCAAGTTCAGCGGGAATCTGGGTCCGGTTCATTTCAGGCACCATTATTAAAACTTAAAAGTCAGTAAAACCCTTGAGGAAATTTGTTTACTTTCAAGAAGACTTGCACAGTGGAAAGCAAAATCTTACAACTTTTAATGAGAAAAGTTATTCTTTTCCCTCCAGTAGCTACAATGGAGCTCCTGCCACATGACTCAATGCAGGATGTGCTCAGATAAACCTGTGAAAATCCATAATGTTAATGGAATATTTCAAATATGCACTGAAAATGGTTAGCTTATGAACAAGCATGAGCTTATAAATAAATACAATGGAGACAAATACTTTATATGGTATAAAATGAAAAAGAACACACTTAACTATATAAAGTGATCTTTCTCACAGGTTTACATTATTCTTGAAATTCCATATTTTTTAACATTAACTTTCTGGATTGATGTATTTTCTCTATTTTGGAGTTTATTACTTCAGAAGCCAATGTATCACAGATTAATTTATCAGGTACTGAAAACAAAGATTTTGAAAAGGAAAACCAGGGGGAAAAAAGAACAAATTACCTTAGAGCAGGGTAGTGGATAACCAAGGAATAGTGAAGTAATTCCCGGTTCTCCAAAGAATAAAAGATTTTAGAGGAAGTTAGGTTTCTTTTGGTCTTGGGTCAGAACGGCCAGTTAGGTTAATTGTTAAGAATGTTAGAAATTGACTCCAATACATTTTTCATGATGTTAATGACTCGCAGAATTTTAGTAATGAAGGCATCTTAAAAACACCTGACTCTCCCCCTTCATTTATCAGACACAGAGAAAGGCAGGTGCCTTGTTCAATCGGCATAGCTAAAACCCAGGACTTCTAAATCCTTCCTGTTTAGTATTCTTTCCATTGCACGGGATTGTCCTCAGTGCTTAGCTTGACGTTTCTTTATAATATACACAATCTTAATAATTTTAGCTCCATCTCTGTACAGGTTCACATAGAAACAGAAGAGCATAAAGCAGAAGCAAATCAAAGTTTAATAAAAACTTTATGTTTTTATAAAAGAAAGTTACTTTTAAAGACCCCACTGAAAATTTATCATGTATTAAAAATCAGGTTTTTCAATGTGCTAATAGCTATAAGGCAGTACAGATTAAAATTCAGAAAAGCCTGAGTTCCTACTGCAACTCTACCATTTATTAGCTACACATGCAAGAGGCACCATCAAATAAGAAGGGATTTAGTAATAAGAAATTACTTTTAAAAATATAAACAGTGATATATAAATGAAAAATTATTTTAATAGTAAAACTTCATTTATTACCACTTGTTAATAAATATTATGTACCAGGATTTGTTGTTCTAGCGGTAGAGCATGTAATCTACTACTTGAATAATACAGTTCAATAAATTATAAAACCCACCACTGTCACTGCTATTGGAAGAGTCTTCTTCTTCCTCAGATTCAGAATAAAATTTCTTAACAGAATTCTCTTTCTTTGCTTTTCCTGCTGAGGTCCATTCTTTTGCCTGTTTAAACAAAGTAAATGTAAATTAATTCTCATTAGGGATTCAGGCTTCTGGTAAGTTTAATGATTCAGAATACAACTGTGAACACCAAGTTTACTTGTCAGAGTCTGAGCCTTGGGGCGGATTCGCCTCATAGCGCCAGAGGCCATTGCTAAACCAGCAATTTTATTTTCTATATAATCTGTAAAACTTTTGTGTTTGTTGATCCATAGAAAATTTAAACCAAAGTAATATAGTTTACAATAGGTGGGGGAAATAAAAGTCAACACAATTAACAGCAATAACAAATGTTAAGATGGCTCCTTGGTAAAAGAGGAGGAAAGAGAAGATTTTCAACGTGAGCAATAAATTGCCCTCCCCTTCTCCACAGAGGAAACACTCTGGAGCAATCTTTGACTTCTCTCTTTCTTTCAGACCCTCAATGTCTAACACATCCAGAAACCCTTCAGCTGTGTTGCCCCATCTCTCTATCGGATCACCTACCTTGCTTCCACGTCCTCTCCCCCTTCCCTCCACCTGAAGTTTGCACCCAACACACCATCCGGAATGTTTCTGTTAACACCTAGGTCAGATCCAGCTCCTCTTTGGTCTGAAACCCTGCAATAGTTCCCCATTTTGCTCAAGAGAAAAAGTCAAAGTCCTAACAGCAGTCTGCAGGGAACGATATGACCACAGCAGGACCACACATCCTGCTGTGACTGTCCTGCCCCTGGCCCCTCTGACCACCTCTGCTGCTGGCCCTCCTGTTCACTCTGCCCCAGCCCCTCATTTCTGTTCCTCCAAATACCCCAGGCACGCTCCCAGCCCAGAGCCTTCCTCCAACACTGTTCTCCTTCTCTTTTGTTAAGAAAAAAAATCATAGCACTTATTATTTTCTGACATATCGTATAATTTACTAATTGTTTTAATTGTTGGTCTATCCTGACAGAATGTACAGCAGAAATTTTTTAATATTTTGTATACTGATGTATCTTAAGTGTGGCTGGTACTATAAATATTACTTAGACTTATTAGCGTCTTAAAAACATTAATATATTAAATTCAGAAAATATGTTTGTTTGGATTTAAGAAAAATATAGACTTTTTGTGTTTACTTAGTATTAGCAATAGTGTTTCCTAATAAAAGCCTCTTAAGGACTTTAATACAGGTATATTGTTACCTTGCATTATCAAGAAAAAATTAAATCATGTTTCCACATATTATTTCTTAAAGAGCAGGAAAATGTATATTTTTTAAAAAAGTCAAAATGATTAAGTCTTACTCATTTATTACACTTGGGACTTTCCACTATGAGCCCGTCTCTGCTACAGTACATATTTTGTTGTGAAGAAATTCACAGCACGACAGAGGTTGTTATTTAACAATGGTTCTCAACACTGGATGCACATGAGAATCAGCTGAGAATTTATTTTTAAATGCTAATGAAAACAATAAAAAAAACTAATACTAAAAAAATCTAATGCCTGAGGTCCACCTCCTGAGATTCTGATTTCACTGTTCAGGTTCAGGTCAGACATAAATTTGTTATATGACTGTAACACGTAGCTACATTTAAAACCACTGATCTAAAAAGCTTAAGATTTGCTGCTTTAAGTGATAAACTTCAGGAACCTGGAAAATTACTAACTGCACAGTAATAGGAAAATGAATAAAAATTACTTGAATATACTTGAATAAGACAGAAGACAGTTACATAGGATCAGCAGTACTTCTTTATTTTATGTGTATTTAAAATGCTCCTAGCTGGGCCCTGTGGCTCATGCCTGTAATCCCAGCACTCTGGGAGGCCAAGGCGAGTGGACTGCTTGACCTCAGGGGTTCGAGACCAGCCTGAGCAAAGCGAGACGCCATCTCTAAAAACCTAGCCGCGTGTTGTGAGAGGCACCTACAGTGCCAGCTACAAGGGAGGCTGAGGCAAGAGGATCAGACTTCTCTAGTCCAAGAGTTTGAGGTTGCTGTGAGCTATGATGCCAGAGCACTCCTGCAAAGGGTGACAAAGTGAAACCCTAAATAAATAAATAAATAAATAAATAAAATGCTTCTATCTTCAAATATGAATAAAGACAGTATTCTATAAACAACGGTCCCCTATATTTCATAAACACTAAAGTCCATATTTTTCTTAAATCCAAACACAAACATTTTTCTCTGCAGTTTGTTAAAAAGTTCATTGGATCAATTTAGTAAGACTACCTCAGCAACCAGGGAAAACTGGGTTTCAGTGCTCACATTCTCCTGGCAAGCCCAGGGACTGTATAATTCATGAAGTTTCAGATTTTAAAGGACCAAAGACTAACAACAAAAATATTCTGGTTTGTATTATCCTCCCTTACGACCATGATAGTTACTCACTCAAAGCAAAAGGACTACTAGGAAAAGCAGATGAGGAGAATAGAGTTCCTGTGAGGGATAAAATGCCCACGGATGTGTTGTTTATAAAGCAAAATACCCTTAATATGCTAAAAGCAGTCTTTCTGTTTTGGAGAAGAAAGGACTTTCTAGAACTAGGTATAAAAAAAAAAAAAAAAAACTAAAGGGTCTTCACAACTTAATAGTATCATAATGTAACATACATTAGATCTGATATCTTGGAAATGGCAGTGTGTAATTCAAAGTGACTTCCAGTGTCAATCTGACCAGGTTCCCTGTTGTTTTGATTAAAATATGAGATTATCTAAACCTAGGCCATTTTTCTTACTAAGTTAAGTTATACAATATTTGACCCTGTAAGATCGCTTCACAGTGAAACTAGGATAACACAGTATATTATGTGCATGAAATACATGGATATGACTTTGGCAGGGAGGGGAGTGAAAGGCAGGAAAGACAACATGACAGTCATGTTCTGCATCGTTACAGCTACATTTGAAAACATAACTCTCTATCTTATTTTTACATTTAATTGTATCCTTCATAGTATAATTTTAACCAGTTTATCTCAGAGACCAATAGACAGAAGCTGTTTACTGCCTGACGTCAATGGACAGTGACTGTTCTCTTCAACCGGTTTCCATCAGTTAGAATTATTCTCCACAGTTAAATTACCAAGTATTAATTTCAGAAATATTACCCACAAAATGAAAAAAAAATCGATTTGTCCCCATTGACCTGGACAGGTGAAATGAACATAGGACAACAGGTTACTTTTTAAGTACTAATCCTATAAGGGAGTTATTGCTTAGAAGGGCACATAAAAAGGGAAGAAGCTAGCCAACCACCCGATCTATCAGCAATGCAAGGATAATGCTGAGACCAAATTAAATTGCACAGCATTGGGATAAATTCCTGAGAAGACAGACCATTTGGGGGGGGTGGGGATAGGGTAAAAGTAGGGGGAGGATAAAAGCATGGTTCTATCCGGGCCAAAACATTATCTTCTCAATAACGAGAAAGAACAGAACCATAAAAACAACAAATAGGCATAATAAGAAATAGGAGGAATATATTGTAGGAAGTGTTCTCTTATATTCTGTGACCAAAAGTTGCATAAATAAGGCAATTTTGTTTTTTAAGAGTACTCAGTATGCAAATCTGAGTGAAAACCAACAAACAATTTTAATTGCAAGAAGAAAAACACGGAGTCTTGGTATTTTTTCAATATTTTTAAGTTCTACATTTTTTTTTTTTTTTTTTTTGGGCCATCTCTTAAGTAAGAGATCATTGGTCACAACATGAAAATGATCGTGCTGAGTATCAGATAATACAGATTTTCAAACAAGCTCAAGCTTCCTCTCTTCATAACATCATAACATGTAGTAAGACCATGGGCAATGGGCTCAAACAGTCTTGGGTTGGAAACCGGTTCTGTCACTTACTAGCTACATGAACTTAGGCAATTTACCTACTGTATATACTCGAGTATAGGCCGAGTTTTTTCGGCACAAAATATACTGAGTATATACGGTAGGTTCTGTGAGACTTGGCTCCCTCACCTGCAAAATGGGAATAACAACAACCAATAACCATCACTTATGATCATTATGTGGTTTAAACAAGGTAATGTCTGCAAAACATTAACAAGCATTATTGTCAGGGTTTGCTACATGGAGCTACTGTCACTTTGCTTTTCGCTATACTCCAAAGCTGGAATAAGGTGGGGTCATTAAGAGAAACGTATTTCTCAGAGGAATCAAATACATGGCTATGATCATCATACAAATTCTATTTAAAGCATAAAGGTTTTCTTCTGTTATATACCAAACAAATAAGAACAAGGATGGTAACTCACAGGAAATCAGTTATCACTAATTTCCCACAGGAATTAGTGATTAAAAAAAAAAAATTGGCTCTCTGAATCCTAGTTCAATATGTCTATTTTTTCTATTAGAAAAACATCCAGCATAGATTTGATGGGGGGCGGGGGGGGGTGCGGAGGTAGACAGTCTCTCTGTGGCTCCAGAATGCAATGACATCATCATAGTTCACTGCAACCTCAAATTGCTGGGCTTAAGCAATCTTCCTGCTTCAGCCTACAACGTAGCTGGGACTACTGGGCACATGCCACGTCAACCAGCTAAGTTTTCTATTTTTAGTAAGATGGAGTCTCACTCTTGCTCAGGCTAGTCTCGAACTCCTGAGCTCAGGCAATCTTCCCACCTCATCCTCCCAGAATACTAGGATTATAGGCATGTGCCACTGTGAATATTCTTTGTATAGCTTTTTTTTTTTTTAATTCTACATTTTAAAGTATGTATTCCACATAATGAATCTCGAACTCCGCCTGCCTCAGCCAACCAAAGTGCTGGGATTATAAGTGTGAGCCACCACCCCTGGCCTCACATAGTCAATCACTAAATATAATCAAAAGGCCCCATTCCTTATTTTTCTTATTTATATAAGAAATAAACGAGTAATATTAGAAAAGAATGTTAATTCTTTTATCCTAATGACCAGCATTTTTTAGATCTAGAAAAAGTTTATTCACATAGCAAGTTTTTTAAATATTAAAGCCAACATATTATTAATTTTAATTGTGACCTTGTCAAAAGACATTTTTGGTACACAATGCTCCCTATTTATATTTAGGTGTCATTTAAAACAGGTTCACCAGAAATCCAGAAGAACACTTTGTGTGGCTTTTCTGGAAGAGAACAGCACAAAAAATGTTTAGAAAAATGTTGACAGGAAGCTTCAAATCTCTAAAAGCTCAATCCAATGAAACTAAATACCTTAGAAATGGAATCTACACAGCTACAAATGCAATAGCACAAATGTGGGTGGCATTAAAGCGGAGAACTCAATTCTCTATTTCCTCGAAGAAAAGGAACAGTACAAATATAATGACATAGGAATACCGTAATACTTAGTTCCGATGAAGGCAAGATATATCAAACACATTACATTTAGACATACTAGAACAATATTTTCCATTTTCAACTCTCCAAAAAGGCTTTTACATAGAACAATAATTATCCTAGAATTTTCCACTGTTTGAACAAAATTAATTTCAGAAAGGTCAACTTACCAACTCTATTACTTCTACATTTCGAACTGATGGGTCAGGCGCCACCTCTGGCCAATTAGATAATTCCAGGTACCCAGTAGCTTTAATGTTGAGTGTATGAGATAAGGTGCCAAGCTGGAAATGATCTCTATCTATTAAAAACAGAGGAAAATATAAAATAAACAATAAGAGATGTATATAACAGAGAACAGTCATAATCAGAGCTCAAGGTAATTGGCATATTACCTCAAATGTCAAAGAATAAATATAAACTAGGAAGCTCTTCATAGGTCAAAAAACTGATTTCAGTCCATAGATTACAATAATCTCCCCCATAATGGCCAATAAAAAAGCTAATCAGTCAGTGTGTTTAGAGGTGTTGCTCTGAAATGTAGCTTCTCTAAAAATTACTTTACTGTGAATATTAAGAATGACAGCACAGTTAAACAATCCATATACATGTCTTGGCACAAACACATCCAGAATTTTAATAGTTTTTCTACAAAACGGAATTGCTTTTTATCGCTTTACAACAATTAAATAAGAAACAATATGAAAACCAAGGAATATAATAATTTGATTCCAAGTGTAATGGCTACTGTTAAACTGATAAAATATTTAATCAGTCCTTTTAAAAAGCTGGGGAAAATAGGTCAACTTTCCTCTTTGAAAAACAAATTTAAATACAAAGGGATCTGTTATGTAATAATTCCTCCTAGAAACGTTGATATTAGTGTACATAGAATATTTAATTAATAACATCTCAGTATTAAAATGATTTACATTCTTTATAAAACCAAACCACTTTAAATAGAAATAAATGCAATGTCTACAGGAAGAACAAAGCTTTCATGTACTGGTTAAACTGTTTAGTAAGAATAAAAATAAAATCAACAGGCTTGAAATTATTTAGGTAAATAAGGTCTATAAAAATATAAACTTTAACTAATATAAAACTTGCTCTGGAGAACAGGAATGAGTAGAAAGCACATTGTTCTTATATATGGAAATCATTTATATTATCTAACAGATAAATTTTAAACACATTAGAAATGGGGATTTACTGTCATAAATTTTTAGATAACGTATGTTTGCAGTTACAGTCTGATGATAATACCTTTAAAAGGAGATTCAAGCAATGGTGCAGGTTTTTGTGCTAGGAATATTTTTTTGGCGTATTTACTTAAAGCTCCACTCCTTTCATTCGGAACAATAAGCTGCCTAATAAATCTTGTACGGTCTCTGATGTCGTAGTTTTGATCATACTTGCCGAGATTTAATATGTACTGGGTAAGCAATTTTGTCTGTTGGAAAAAAAAAAAAAACAGAACAAGATGAGAATACAGTTATTTATGATTATTGATAACTCTGGATAAACATATTTAAAGAGGTAATAAAAATGAATGGTTATGTCAAACAAATGTTGTTCCGTAGGGAATGTGCATTTCTAATGCTGCAAATGGAATTCTGAAGCCAAAGCACATGTCCTCTTCTGTACTGGGTAGGTGAATGCTGAGTACTGAGAAGCAGCCATGTGCTAGATTATTAAACTGCTGAAGTGGAAAGAAAGGCATCATTAAAAAAATAATCATATATGGCAAACTCGCTGAAGGGTCTACGTGAGAATAATGAATGTGGAAATACAACTAAAAACATGGCACTCAAAACTTAATCGGAAAAATATGCAGGACATCAAAACATCAGAGAGTATTAGGGGCTGGCAGACGGCTTCTCCTGAGGTGTGTTTTATGAAGAGATACTGTCCCTGGCATAAGCAGTGTCTGCACTCTGACTGCACTCAGTTACTTTACCCTGAATTATGACCCATTAAAGCAGACACATGAATCACTGAACTGGATTACTGCAAATTATTTGCAGTGCATTTAGCTGTTACTTTTTCATAAAAGCAAGCTGCTGATGCCCTCTAAAAACTAGGATAAAAGACTTCTCCCATTTTTTCCCCCATGCTGCTTATAGCCTCTAGTAATACTGGTCATTTATTTATTTATGTAAGGGAACAACTTATTATGGTAGCTTTTACACCCTAGTAAGACTTCCTAAGTCAATTTTTGAATGTACTACATTAACATATATTGAGATAATTTTAATAATAATTGAACCAAAATTGAAATGTTAACAAAAATAGGTTTGCATTTTAAACTAGTTATTTTATTTAAAAAACACAGCTTTATTACAGAAAGCTACACATGCACAATTGTAACTACCAGCCAAATAGGATTCTTAATACATGGGAAAAATAAACTGAGGAACAGTAAATCATTACATTAGATTGGAACATTTTACACACATTAGAAACAGATAAAAAATTAAAATCCACTCACGTTTAAGCAGAGCTAAAGGCAATTCTAGAACAGTAATTGAAAGTATAGGAATGGTGTGGTAAACTCTTTTACAATAATAATTGTTTAAAATAATTGATTTGGATAGTAAGCAACCTTCTTTCAATAGATACTTAAAAAGCATTAACCTAGTTTTATTAAAGTAGAATTATAAAAAATACAAGTGAAAATGTTAATAGAGCTATTCTGAATTTGAGAACAACTGCTCTTCACTAATTGCTAGACCATTCAACTACAGACAAGAAAAATTCCATGATTCATTTTTTTAAAGACAATTAGCACAATATTCGGCAAATGAGTACTACAACTCAAAACCAGCTT
The DNA here is from genome assembly GCA_963574355.1 of Loris lydekkerianus. NCBI lineage: Eukaryota > Metazoa > Chordata > Mammalia > Primates > Lorisidae > Loris > Loris lydekkerianus. The sequence continues at coordinate 204,345 of CAUYPK010027956.1, forward strand.
ACAGGGAGATGTGGTGCGCTCAACTGTGTAATTCACTTCCCGGGGAAACCTGGAAATCTACTTAGCCATTTGTTTTCTTAAATGTAGACTGAGAATTTACAAGTAGCCTAACTTTAAAGTCCATTTGAGTGTTGAGATTTATAATCTACAACTAAAATAAATCAGAGAAAGTCTCCTAATGGCAATGATTAAGTTTGAGTTCGCAAAATGATATATTTTGCTTGTATTTCCAATTGCCAAAATTAATTTTTAGAAAATTAAACATTTTCAATATACTAACAGACACAATTTTGAGAATGAGATAGGGTATTTAAAGTAACTAAAATTATATGATTTTAAAATAGGTATATATTTATTAACTTAAAACTTATTATACTGATAAGCTTATAAAATAGTTCTATTAAGATATGTTTTCAGAAATAAAATTCTTTCTAAAATATATAAGCATATCTGTGTATAATAATGCATTAGAAACATAATTATTCACCATACATTCCTATTCTTCCAATCAGTTTCTTTACGTTAGCTATCTCTAGTACCACGGCCTTGATATTTCTTGAGAGAATGTATCGTTTACATAAAATATTATTTTTTTAGGGTTTTTAAAAAAACTGGTGACAATCATTTTGAAATTAAATTTTATAATTAATAATTATCAAACTGTTAACATTTTCAATTTATTCTTCTTTGTAAACAATAATATTTTAGTGGAGAAAATACTCTCTATCTTTTTTTTTAGAGACAGGATATTGTTCCATTGCCTAGGCTGGAATGTAAAGGTCGCAACTCCTGGGCTCAAGTGGTCCTCTTGCCTCAGCCTCCTGAATAGCTGGCACTATAGGTGTGCACCACAGCACTTGGCTAATTTAAACAAACAAACAAAAAAAACTATTTTGTAGAGACAAGTCTTGCTCTGTTGCTTAGGCTGGTCTTAAACTCCTGACCTATAGTGATCCTCTCACCTTGGCCTCCCAAAGTGCTAGAGTTGCAGGCATGAACCCACAGCTGGCTGAAAATATCCTCTTTACAGTATTTCTGAATCATCTGGTAAGCCCCAGAAAAAATGCTGTTGAATGAAAAATATTATCAATTCTCTCTTTTAAGTTGAAATCTGTAAATAATTCAAATCCGAATATTTAACTTTCCCCTCTTCTAGTCAATAAAAAATTTTTAAATAACTATTTCTAGCCAAACCTTTCAAATAATTATTTATCCTTTAAAAAATATTTCACCAAATTTAGATATTATAAAACCACCTGCCATAATTTCATTTAATTCTAACACAAACTATAAAATTATCTAATAAAATATAAGAACTCCATCAAAAGAGTCTTCAAAATAGATGATGTAGTACGAATGACAGAACTTCCCAATTACCGTATATACTTGAGTATAAGCCGAGTTTTACCTGGCATAAAATTTGTGCTTTTTCAGCACAATTTGTGCCGGAAAAAACTCGGCTTATACTCGAGTATATACGGTAACTTTTGAGTTCTCACCATTTAATTTGTTTAGTTCTCTCATTTTCACAGGGATAAATTTCAAAGTCTTCCTATCTGCAAGATTTGTTTCTCAGAATCTTTACTTGTTAAAATTCTCAAAAAGCTAAAAGTTTTTGGCATTCTACTGGTGACACTTTAAAGATTTCCAAATGATTTTTGAACTAAAACCTAAGTAATATACAGTACACTTGGTTATCAATTAAAAAAAAAACAAAAAAAAAAAACATAAGCCAACATGATATTTAAGTTAAAAATTTACAAAGCAAATCTTCACAAAATTATATTTCTACAATCCTGTTGGTAAGATACAAAGAGAATAACTAAGTTGCATACTGTTATGCTGAAATAAGTTTTTTTGACATCAGCTTCATCACAAGAATTTTGTAGCATAGTTAAACTATATATATATCAACATCAGCAAATTTGACCATTATTTCAACTGATTGAACAAGCAGAGTTTGTTTACATGGACTGCAAACAATTCCCAAAAACATTTCTGTTCCATAGTTTTTTTAATTTAATAAAAACATCAATTTTACCCATGACAACATCCCATTGGTGAAAACAATTTTATCTCCAATGTTGGGCGTTTAAATTTACAACAGCATTTACAGAATTTTTGACAAGAGTAAACTTCCAGAAGCTTTTCTTTGTTCCCATTTATAGCACTCATAAAGAATAAACACAAAAATACTTTTGAGTGGCTCTGTGCCTGTAGCTCCGCGACTAGGGCACCAGCCACATACACTGGAGCTGGCAGGTTCAAATCCAGCCCCAGCCCACCAAACTACAATGACAACTGCAACAAAAAATAGCCGGGCATTGTAGCGGGCACCTGTGGTCCCAACTACTTGGGAGGCTGAGGCAAGAGAATCGCTTAAAGCCCAAGAGTTTGAGGTTGCGCTGAGCTGTGACACCATGGTACTGTACCCAGGGCGACAGTTTGAGACTCTGTCTCAAAAAAAAAAAAAAATAAAATAAATAAATAAATAAATAATACTTTGAGTGAGAAAAGTCTATTATCGGAAGTAATTGATTTTCTATTTGAAAACCCACAGTGTTTGGGCCTTTTTTCTACTAATGAAGTCAACATATCAACTAAATTTTCACATGTGCAAAAGCATACTTGGAATAAAACATGAAAAATTAATTTTTAAAAAGTTGCCTCATCTAAATTAGCTCATGTTTTATGTACAGTTATGTAAACATCTTCTGTACCCTCAGGTATCAAAGTATCACCTTGAGGCATAATCTTTGTAAAAATAACACCTAACTTTTTTAATAGATGTTGAACTTTTAAAATAGATGTTTTTAGCAGATTTATAGGATCTTCTGGTTGTTGTGTGTTGAGTGGTATCACTACAACCCCCAAGGTGGACGGCAAATGGGAACACTGTATGCATGTTAAGTACTGAATGGAAATTTAACACTTCCTTCTTCATAAATATACCTTTCCATTTAAAAAAATTTATGGCTGATAAGTGTGTAACAAAATAAAAAACGAGCTGTCAAGTAATAAAACAAGTAAGTTTTAGATTTACACCTCACAATAAAGACAAAAATACTGTTGTGAGAGTCCTCTGACCACTCTCTTTAATGATCTATAGCAGGACTGTTTAGTTGTTACCTCCTGCATATATTTCACCAATAACCAAGCTCTAACTTCCCATTTTTCCCTCTGATTCCTTCCACTGGCAGCCTGCAGCGTCACGCATCTCACAGGCCATGGCACTACTTACTGGTACATCAAGCTGCTGCTAAATGAAGCACTGGTCAGTACTCAGCTCACCAGCACCAGGAAAATGAAAGACAGCATCCCCCCTGCTGTGTCAGAGGGTACCTCACTGGACAGCACACATCCTGCATGCTGATCTAAAAGGGGGAAGTTAGTTATGCTACATCCACAAGAAAGTGGAAAAATGCAATGCTTCAGATTTAAAATATATCACATACTAATATCAAATCTCTGTTCACTGCACTTGTGTTTTACACGCCACGAGAAAGTTAAAAGGAAAAGTCTACAAATTTGCTCTCTTATTTTAATACAACTATTAATAATATTACTTCATTAAAAATAAAAAACTTGGGACAAATCCTACACTGACTGTGACACTTAGATAACAGGTATAATTAGATCTGTCCAGGGCAACTGTTATTAAAAAAAAACAAACAAACAGATGCTTAAGTAAACAATCATGACATTTGAACATCACCTCAATCTAAAACCAGATGGCGCAGTAGATAGTACTTTAAAATTTACAAGATAATAAATTATACAAGATAAGCAAATAGAACATATTATCAACAGAAATATTCAATGTTGACTTATAAATTGTGATTTCAGATTAATTTTCCTGCTTAGATTTAAGGAACCATTACTAGTACCAACTAATGGCTAATGTTATTCCGAGACCATTTACATCAATTATATTCTCTTTAGATTGACTCTAAGTTACCGTGATACAGAAAAATGACTTTTAGGAGCTCTATATAAAAGCAAGATATTGATGACTTAAAAGACTTCTCAAAATATGAGTATCATATTTTTACCTAAATACGCTGATGAGCAATTAACCTGGTAAAAATGTTTATTTAAACAATAGCTTTCCTCTGATAGATTATGTGTCAGCACAAAATAATAAAAAAAGGTCTCTTCAAACATAGTCCCAGTATCAGCTTAGAGGTATGCCATACAGATGTCCCTCACAGACGGGAGCTTACTGAGCCCTTTCGCTCTTTCTCAGCCCTTCTTGAATTTGGGCTTTTCCTCTTGTGAGAGCCTGGCTGTTCATACACAGAATGCTCAACCTACATCAGAGGCAAACCTAAGCGGCACTGGTGTCCCATCTGATCAGTCTCTTAATTTCATAACTAAATAGTATTAAGTGACTTGGATAGACTTCTGAGTTTAACAGTATCTACCTTTCTGTCAACTTGAAAATTTTCTGTAACATTTTCCTCTGGATGTTACATTTATTTGAGTTTTTCAATGCCAAAAAACATATATGCAAAAAGGGGGTAAATGTCACTGTCAGCCTACTTTAGCCAAATCATGTTAATGGAACTGGGGGGATTTTCTCAGTTCCTTTTTTCCTAAGACCTGAATCATATGGCTAGAAAGAATTCAGGAGGAATCCCCAAAATATCAGTGTGATTTATAAAACTTCTCACTAAGAATCAAAAAGAATTTAATGATGCACTTTCTTTTTTAATAGCAGAAAAGTAGAAACTTAACTATCTCCAAGAATGAGACTGTTAATTCAATGAACTATACTACACATACCAATATTTCTTTTTTTCTCTTTTTTAAGGAGACAAACTCTCATTGTGTGCCCTGTGTAGAGTGCCGTAGCATCATAGCTCACAGCAACCTCAAACTCTTGGGCTCAAGCCATCCTCTTGCCTTAGTCTCCAAGTAGCTGGGAATACAAGCGCCTGCCACTGCGCCCTTCTAGTTTTTCTATTTTTTCAGAGAGATGAGGTCTCACTCTTGCTCAGGCTGGTCTCAAACTCCTGAGCTCAAGCAATCCACCTACCTCAGCCTCCCAGAATGCTGAGATTACAGGCATGAGTCATTGCACTTGGCATCACATACAAATGTTTCAAAGACGTATTCAGTGAAAAAAGTTCTGTAAGTATCCATTTCAAAACCCACAAAATAATATAAATCACTTATGGATGTACACTCATATAATAAAAATGTAAAACGCATGACTGAATGAAGCAAACCCACAACACAGACATGGTTACCAGTGGGGAAGGAAGGAAGGTGTGAATGAGGGATTTTTGTTCTGTATCTTATATTCCTTTTAAAAAATAATAAAGGTGGCAGATGTCAACTTTATCCTAGTCCTGGATATATACATATATATTTACATATATTTATGCTACTATGTACTTTGCCATAGGTTTGCAAGATTTTATAATTAAAAATAAAGGCATAAGTTAAGAAAAACATTAACTTAAGGTTCCTAATACTACAACATCATTTAAAAGATAATACACTATTAGAAAAAGTTTAAAAACAAAAACGTGCTTTAGTTATTAAATTTTTAATTATTATTAATCAGCTTAATCAAATCCAAGTCTTTTGTCTCAAACTTCCACAGATTATTTCAGTGAAGTCATGCCTAATCTTTATGCTATGCTTTAAGAGTTTGAAATTACAGCTACTTCAACTGGTTTCAAAGTCCTTCAACTTTTTTACCGTCTACAACAAAGAATATCTCAGTGTTTTCTACTCAGGTTATTTGTATCAATTGTTTCCTTCAAAAACTGTTAAAGGAGAGATTTCAGCACTCTTTTCTTAGTGGGATAAACCCAAATAAGCATTTTTCCTAAGAAGAATAGAGATTCTCAGTAACTAGACTAATTCCTTTATCGTAAATAATCATGTTCTACATAAAAAAATCTAGTAATTGCAAACTAGGATAATAGAAGAAGCAGGAATACTAAAATGAACTAAGCACTATTACGTGCCAGGAAATCTAAGCATTTTACATAATCTGTTTCATGTAATCTCATAATAACTCTGTGAGGTAGGTACAGTCAGTTCTGCTCCAATGATTCTTTTAAAAATGTGCATTTGTGGAATGGCACCTGTAGCTCAAGCGGCTAAGGCACCAGCCACATACACCAGAGCTGGCGGTTTGAATCCGGCCCGGGCCTGCCAAAAAATAGCGGGCTTTGCAGTGAGCACCTATAGTCCCAGCTACTAGGGAGGCTGAGGCATGAGAATCGCTTAAGCCCAGGAGATGGAGGTTGCTGTGAACTGTGACACCACAGCACCCTACACAGGGCGACAGCTTGAGGCTCTGTCTCAAAAAAAAAAGGCTTGGTGCCTATGGCTCAAGCAGCTAAGGCACCAGCCAAATACACCTGAGCTGGCAGGTTCGAATCCAGCCTGGGCCCACCAAACAACACTGACAGCTGCAATCAAAAAATAGCCGGGTGTTGTGGCAGGCGCCTGTAGTCCCAGCTACTTGGAAGGTGGCGGCAGGAGAATCGCTTGAGCCCAGGAGTTGGAGGTTGCTGTGAGCTGTGACATCACAGCACTCTACCCAGGGCGACAGCTTGAGGCTCTGTCTCAAAAAACCATGTGCATTTGTTCCAACTCAGTTGGTGTATTAGGGAACAATTTGGGCATAACTTGAACTTTGTCCGTAATTTCTTCTGCAAAAAACACTAGGTAAAAGCATAAAAATGCACCCAGCTGAACTGAGCTGTGTAGAAATACAAAAAACACAAACATCTCAAATGTTCACCTCAGATGTCAACATCTGCATGTGTCATTTTCGGGCTATCCTCAGCTACACTGAGACATACAACTTTTCATACAATTCCAGATTAACCCTCTAATCACTTCATTCATAAAAACCACCTTTCCTTAACAAGCAAAGCTCAGGTCTATTTCAAGATAGAACTATATTCATTTTAGTATTTATGCATTTGTTAAACATTTAACATGTGTAAAACTGTGCTCCTATTAATATGTCCCCAATATAGTTTTTGAATATTCTGACTCTAGTTCCATTTTCCCAATAATCCCTATGGCTTTTATTGTGTGCCTTTGTACAACATGATACTGCATTATAGCTTAATTGATATTATTATAATTCCCATTTTACAGATAAGGAAACTAAGTCTTAAACAGGTTATAAAATTTGTCCAAAATCATGTAGTTAGTAAGTGGCACAATAAGATTTGAAGCCAAACAGGCTAACTTTAGAACGTGTACTTTAAATCATTACCGGCCTCCCACTAATCAATATCAAATACTTGTATGGGAGTTACCACACAGTTAATTTAAAACTGTTTTCCAAATACAAACTTCCATCTCAGGCCAGGCAAAGTGGTTCACGCCTGTAATTCTAGCACTCTGGGAAGCTCAGACAGGTAGATTGCTTGAGCTCAAGAATTCAAGACCAGCCTGAGCAAGAGCAAGACCCCATCTCTACCAAAAACAGAAAAACTAGCTGGGCACAGTGGCACGTGCCTGTAGTCCCAGCTACTTGGAAGGCTGATGCAAGAGGATTGCTCAATCCCAAGAGTTTGAGGTTGCTGTGTGAGCTATGACACCACGGCACTCTACCAAGGATGACAAAGTGAGACTCCGTCTCAAAAAATAAATAAAAAGTGTGTGTGTGTGTGTGTGTGTGTATGAAGCAGCAAAGCAGCTTTACAAGTCTATACCAGAAAGGAAAAATATTTAAATGTTAAAGAATATATAACATTCAAATTAGACAAAATGTTGATTTTTTAGTTTGAGAACTTCCATTTGATTCTTTTTCAGTTTCTACTTCTCTACTGGTATTTTTTATCTTTTCATTAATTATGCGTGTATTTTCCTTTATATCATTAACCATGTTTATAGCTGTTGCTTCAAAATGCCTGCAAATTCAATCTGGGCCATCTTGGGGCTGCTTTCTGTTGACTGTTGTGTTTTGTTTTTTATTGAAAATTATATTTTCCTACTCTTCTTCATTTTTATTTTATTGAGACTAAAAAAACACAAATTGCCATTTTAACCATTTCAAAGTGTACCGTTCAGTGGCATGAAGATACACACAGCACTGTGCATCAACTAACACCATCTATCTCCAGATTTTTTTCATCTTTTAAACTGAAACTATAACCATTAAACATTAATTCCCCATCCTGGTTCTATTTATGCTGAATAATTTTGGATTGTATCTTAGATGTTATTAATACTATACTGTAGAGACCCTGGACGTTGTTATATTCTTTGAAGAGTATCGGACTTCTGTTTGTTTTAGCATGCAATTAAGTTGGTGAGATTCAAAAGTCAAACTCTATCTATTGGGTATCCCTCAAATTTCAGTTTAATTCTTTATTCTTAGCTGTGTTGCTCTGACTCCACTCTCTATGTGTGATTCATAATTTAGCCAGAAACAGAGTGATTTCATAGATATTGAGGCTTCCCCACTCGAGTGCTCTCTCCTGCATAGAATTCTTCATTGTTTTTCCAATGTTCATAATTTTCCAGAACTCTGTTCTCTACTTCCTCAAGCCAGAAGGAGTCAGGGTTTCCTTTTGGAGTTTCAGCTGCTGTGCATATTGCAAACTGCAGCTGCCCTCAGCGGAAAAGCCACAGGAAACAGGAATATCATTCTCTGACACTCCTTTCTTTCAAGTATCAATTCCCCTCCAGAATCTTCTTGCTTTTCTTTACTCTTCCGAGTCTTAGTTGTTTATTTTTGCGTATTTCCAGAGTTTGTTTTTCACGGAAGGATCAGTCTTATACATACTTAAATCAAGCTGTTAACTAATTATAAAATTCTTTTTGATTCTTTCTGTGTATCAGGTCATAGCATCTTTAAGGTAGCAAAGAAGTTTATTATTCAGTTATTCTTTAAGCATACAAGTAAATGTGTTAAATCATATAAAAATAAACCTAGATATTCCTTATAAATAGTTCAATAAAAATTCTGAAAATGTTCACTAAGATATCTACACCACAGAGAATGCAGGTCCACATACAAGCATTAGACTTCCATGGCAAACCAGCCCCTGACCACTATGGCCTGGTCTCTCTATATGCAGGCATCCTCAAACTCCACATGAGGCGGTGTAATTGTATTTGTTCCCATTTTGTTATTTTACTTCAAAATAAGACATGTGCAGTGTGCATAAGAATTTGTTCATATTTTTTTTTTTAAACTATAGTCCGGTCCTCCAACGGTCTAAAGGACAGTGAACTGGCCCCCTGTTTAAAAAGTTTGAGGACCTCTGCTAGTTTACTTTAAAAAATTGATTAAATAAGTACCAAAACCAATTTTTTATATTTTTGTAAAGGCAATCATTTTAGTCTTTCTCATATCCAATAGGTTATGAACCACAAATTTAAAAAATATTTTTAATACTGTCAAGTTGATGGTGCTTAAAATCATTCTTTAATGCTAATTTTCACTTGGTAATTTTGCCAATCTCCTCCTTTTGAGAAATGTTGAAGAATGGAGAACAATTCTATAGGACATTTTTCTCATTTGTTTTTGTACTTAATCATCTAAAAAAAGAACTATGTCACCCTCAGCATAGTCAGCAGTGCATTAGTGTCACAAAAACAATAAGCTATGTGAAAATTTGTGTGTTTTTTGTTTTTTTTTTATCACCAGGTTTTCACCAATGAGTGGTAAAACTTATTGTGGTTATCTAAAAGTACCATTCTACAATATGCAATGGAATAAATACTTGAGAAGCTGAGCTCAAAACTTCCATTAATAGTATAGATCAAATGGCTCAGAACCCGTAGCACAGTTGTTACAGCACCAGCCATGTACACTGAGGGTAGCGTGCTCGAACCACCTTGGGTCACCTAAACAATGACAACCGCAACAAAAAAACAGCTGGGTGTTGGGGCGGGCACCTGTAGTCCCAGCTACTTGAGAGGCTGAGGCAAGAGAATCGCTTGAGCCCAAGAGCTGGATGTCGCCCACTCTACCGAGGGCGACATAGTATGGCTCTGTCTTAAAAAAAAAAATAGGTCAAGAAAAAAAACTTAAGTGCAAACTATGGTCTTCAAATTCACTGTGTCTTATGTATATATAAGTATTTTCAAATAAATGCTTTTATATTTTTATAAAATTTTATATATTTTATATATATGTATATACACATATGTATGTATTTTTTTCTTTTAATTAAAGAGAATCTCACTCAGTTTCCCAGGCTGGAATTCAGTTGCATGATCATAGCTCACTGTAACCTTGAACTACCGGGCTCAAGTGATACTCCCGTCCCAGCCTTCCAAGTAGCTGGGAATACAGGCATATGCCATCATACCTAGCTAATTTTCAAAAAAAAGAATTGTATAAAGAGAGGGTCTTGCTATGTTATCTAGGCTAGTCTCAAACACCAGGCCTTAAACAATCCTCCCATCTCAGCCTCCTAGACATGAGCCAAGTCTGGCCTTATCAAGTTTTCAGTGGTTTCCCTTCAGTACAAGATACATATTACTTAGCTGAGCATACAAACCAGTCCATGTCCTAACATTGACAAACATCTTAGTCCATTTGGGCTGCTATTATTAAATACCATATAGTAGAAACCTATAAACAACTGAAATTTATTTCTCACAGTTCTGGAGACCAGAAAGTTCAGGATTAAGGTGCCTGCACATTTGGTGTCTGGCAAGTACTCCCTTTCTCATCCATAGTTGGTGCCTTCATGCTGTGTCTTCATGAGTTCTAAGGGGTAAACTATCTCTCATCAAAAGTGCTCTGCCCTCACGACCTAATCTCCCAAAAGCCCTATTCCCCAGTATCACATGAGTGGTTGGGTTTCAACACATGGACTTTGAGGAACACAAACAGACCATAGCAGCTATCACTGCACACTTGCCGTTAAAAGTTTCCTAAAAAACACCTGTCTTATGACTCTGCTATTACAGTTAACCACTCCCTACAAGCCTGTAGTTAAGAGTCTTATCCTTTATAAAACGTTCTCTAACCTCTTACCTCCTTCTACTTTAGATTTTCAACAACTCCTTTGGAATTCCATTGTGTTTCAATACATCTATTATAGCACTTAACACATCCTCTTTCATTCTTTTATCTATTTTTCTCCCCTACTAGGTTAAAATGCCATCTCTTTGTACTATCTAACATAAAACCTGAAACAAACGGGCACCCAGTAATTGCTGAATGGACAGAGGAATGGCAGGAATATACCTCAGCTGCTTGATCAGAGTGAAGAGTAAAGTAAATACCACACAGGTCGACGAGGGATTAAGACTCTTACCTGTTTGGAGTTGGTCAAATATAACTTTGCTCCCAGATTTAAAATCTGCAGTTTTACTAGATCATCTTCACTAGTGAAGCTTTTAGCCGTCTTCCTTAAAACATCAGGGGCAATTTTAGGAACTCGTTCACAGTTCTCTCCAATTAGCCAAAGAATACTTGCTCTAGCCACAGGAACCTAGTATTAGAAGCAGATGACCTAGTTAGAAATAAGATAATCATACTTCCCTTAATTTTAACCCAGAAAAAGTTTTAAATATCATAAACGTTTTACCTCTATTAATTCATTTAATGTATATCCAGGAAGTGTTCTATATTGATTTGTTTTCTTTAGTCATCAAAAAATAAATATACAGAAAATCTCATTAAAACTGATTTTAAAAAGAATGCTATAGAAAAAATTCAGAGAGTAAAAAGCTGGTCTAGGGCGGCGCCCGTAGCTAAGTGGGTACGGTGCCAGCCACGGATACTGAGACTGGCAGGTACGAAACCACCCCGGGCCAGTTAAACAACAGTGACGACTGCAACAAAAAACCAGCCAGGCGCCTATAGTCCCAGCTATTCGGGAGGCTGAGGCAAGAGAATCTCTTAAGCCCAAGAGTTTGAGGTTGCTGTGAGCTGTGACACCATAGCACTCTACCTAGGGCCACATAGTGAAACTCTGTCTCAAAAACAAACAAACAAAACAAACAAACAAACAAAAAAAAAAAACACTGGACTAAAATCTAGATTCTATCAGAGATTGGCAAATTCTTGGACCAAATCTGACCAACTATACCCATGAGTTTCTGTATCTTTTGCTGCTGTTTTTGAGCTATGAGAGGGCAGAATTCGGTAGTTGGAATTTAGACCACAAAGTCCAAAACCAAAAATACTGACCAGCAATTTACAGGACAGGCTTACTGTCCTCTGCTCTGTAGCAATAGTTTTCACATCTGAATGCCCACAAGTCATGTAGGGTTCTTACAAAAAGGCAGGCATCCAGTATCAGCTCCAAAATAGATTTGAGAACCCATGGCTAATCCAGAGAAAGGACTATATCCATTAAAGACTATGATTCCAAATCAAAACTATTCATGCTGTCTATGTATTTGTATCCACAGAACTGGAAATATATCAAACTGACAAGATCATCAAGGTCTGCCTGTAAAATCCTGACTCTTAGTCTATTATTTAGTCAACAAAAAGAGATAAGATAAACTTGTCCAATATTGCGTTTGGGCATTATATATTTTTAACAAAGAATACGTCAATATAACTTATTTTCTTAAAAGTGACTGCTTTGCTACAAATTGGAAATCTTCCATCAGTACCATTAGAGTATGCAAATTAGTTTATTATTATTTGCTTGTTTGTAGCCCCCCTTATTCCAAAAGGAATTTGAGAGGGTATGTAAATTAGTTTCCGTGAACATTTTCACCTAACATAGAAAATTTGCTTTTTATAATAAATGAAAGGCTGATGTCTATCATTAAAAGGTAGCATCATAAGATGCTAATATTTTCTGTATAGTTTCACAGCTATACGTACTAAAAGTATGACTATTAAAGAAAAACGAAAGAATAAGAGGAAACTTTACATAGCTAAAATTTTATCTCAAATTACTCCTTCAAAATGAAGGAATTACTTATTCCTTCAAAACACCCATTTTATGAAATATTAAATAACATAAAAATATCAAGATATTTTTAAGTTGGACCTTTCACCAGAATAGGAATCAAAAAGTTTTAAAATTGACTCGGATTAAAGATGGCAGCTGAGTAACAGCTTCCCTGTAACTGGGCCTGGCGAATCTGGGGAGACAAGACTCCAGACATCTCTGGCCGGTGGGACCTGCCTACAATCATCCCTTTGAGGACACAGAGAGCCAGC
>CAUYPK010027958.1:0-32115 GCA_963574355.1 Loris lydekkerianus
TGAGGTAAAGCCATCTGGTCCTGGGCTTTTCTTTTTAGGGAGATTTTGTATAGTTGATACTATTTCAGAACTTGATATAGGCCTGTTTAACATTTCCACTTTGTTCTGGCTAAGTCTTGGTAGGTGGCATACTTCCAGGTATTGGTCGATTTCTTTCAGATTTTCATATTTCTGAGAGTAGAGTTTCTTGTAGTATTCGTTAAGGATTTTTTAAAATTTCTGAGGGGTCTGTTGTTATTTCATCATTACCATTTCTGATTGATGAAATTAGAGATTTGACTCTTTTTTTCCTGATTGGTTGGCCAAAGGTTTATCTATTTTATTGATCTTTTCAAAAAACCAACTTTTGGATTTATTGATCTGTTGTATAACTCTTTTGTTTTCAATTTCATTTAATTCTGCTCTGATTTTGGTTATTTCTTTTCTTCTGCTGGTTTTGGGGTTGGCGTGTTCTTCCTTCTCTAGTTGGTTGAGATGTCCCATTAGGTTATTAACTTCCTCTCTTTCCGTTTTTTTTTTGAGGAAGGCTTGCAGTGCTATAAATTTCCCTCTTAAAACTACCTATGCCGTGTCCCAGAGGTTCTGGTAATTCGTGTCTTGATTGTTGTTTTGTTCCAAAAATTTGATGATTTCTTAATCTTGTCTATAACCCATCTATCCGTCAGCATAAGGTTGTTTTGCTTCCATGTTTTTGTATGGGTATGCAGGTTCTTCTTGTTATTGAGTTCAACTTTTATTCCACGATGGTCTGAGAAGATGCAAGGAATAATTTCTATTTTTTTAAATTTGCTGAGGTTAGATTTGTGGCCTAGGATGTGGTCAATTTTGGAGTATGTTTTGTGGGCTGCTGAGAAGAATGTGTATTCAGTTTTGTTGGTATGAAATATTCTGTAGATATCTGTTAAGTCCAGATGTTGAATGGTTAAGTTTAAATCTAAAATGTCTTTGCTTAGCTTCTTTTTGGAGGTTCTATCCAGCACTGCTAAAGGGGTGTTAAAATCTCCAACTACTATGGAACTGGAGGAAATCAAGTTGCTCATGTCTGTTAGAGTTTCTCTTGTAAATTGAGGTGCGTTGTGGTTGGGTGTATAAATATTAATAATTGAAATCTCATCATATTGAGTATTACCTTTAACAAATATGAAGTGTCCGTTGTTATCTTTCCTCATTTTTGTTGTTTTAAAGCCTATTGCATCTGCAAATAGGATTGCAATGCCTGCTTTTTTCTGTTTTCCATTTGCCTAGAGTATAGATGACCATCCCTTCACTCTGTATTTGTCTTTTAATGTAAGATGAGATTCTTGTATGCAGCAGATATCTGGTTTGAGTTTTTGTATGCAGTCAGCCAACCTGTGTCTCTTTAGAGGACAATTTAAACCATTCACATTAATTGAGAATATTGATAAGCCTTTCGAGAGTCCTGTGGACATTTTTGATCCTTTTGTGATTGTGGAATTTGGAATTTGGTCAAAATTTTCAGGGTGCATTTTCTTTTGTGGTGGAAGATAATGCTATGGTCGATAGGTCTGAGAATATCCTGGAGAGGTGGTTTAGTTATGGCAAATTTCTTCAACATGTGAATGTCATTGAAGTATTTAATTTCTCCGTCATATATGAAACTCAGTTTAGTTGGGTACAGGATCCTGGGTTGAAAGTTATTTTGTTTTAGGAGATTAAAAGTCAATGACCATGCTCTTCTGGCTTGAAAGGTTTCAGCAGGATCTGCAGTTATTCTAATATTCTTGCCCTTGTAGGTAAGAATATTACTATGGTTTTCTTTTGTCTGGCTGCTTTCAGAATTTTCTCTTTCATATTAACTTTAGTGAAATTGATTATGATGTGTGTGGGGGATGTCTTATTTGGGTTGAGTCGTGCTGGAGTTCTGAAACTGTCTGCTATCTGAATTTCAGGATCTCTTGGTATGTCTGGAAAATTCTGCTACATAATCATATGGAGAAGAGACTCTGTGTCTTGTGAAGCCACTTCATCACTTTCGGGGATTATAAGATAAATATTGGTTTTCTTTGAATTATCCCAGAGCTCTCAGAGTGTGATTTGTTTTTGCCCTCCATTTCTCTTCCTGTTTGAGAGTTTGGGAGCATTCGAGAGCTTTGTCTTCAATGTCAGAAATCCTTTTTTCTGCTTGCTCCATTCTGTTACTGAGGGATTCTACTGTGTTTCTCAGATCTTTGAGGGATACAACTTCCTGTCTCAATTTGTCAAAATATTTGGTCATTTGGTTTTTGAATTGGTTTAATTCTTGAGATATCTTTTGGGTTACTGCTTGGAATTCTAATTCGATCTTGTTTGCTTTCCAGATTCTGAATTTCATTTCTGACATCTCAGCTGTTTGTTTGTGCATCGGATCTTGTGCTGTATCTGCCCCATTGTTTCTTGGGGGAGTTGACCTACTCTGATTATTCATATTGCCAGAGTTTTTCTGTTGATTTCGCCTCATGATTGTTTTTTACCGCTGCCTTTGGCCGTACTCAGAGTTGGAGAGGTGTCCCTTCAAGATTAGACCGCAGCGGAACCACTCTGTTTTTGCTGGATCTTTGTAGGGAGTGACTCTGTGTAGTTTCTCTTGGGGCTGCCCCAGCCAGGGAATTCTGGTTGTGGAAGAAGCTCTGGAGTGTGACACACTTGGATCCAGCAACAGGATGGGAGGTGGTGTGCACGGTTTTGGGATTGCCTGTCTCCCAGTGACTTTGGCACAGTGGGCCCAAGGCTCTAGCATTAGCTGCCCAGGAGAAGAGCTCTGTGCAGAGGTAGGGAGGGCTCCAGAGGGCATGCGGCTACCAGAGTCCCTGGTCAGACGAGCGGGCCGGTATGGAGGCAGGGAGGGTGTAGGAGGGGGGACGCAGGGTTGCGCGGCTCCTGCAGTTCCTAGTCAGGGCATGTGGAGGCCCAGCAGGCACAGGTCGCGTGTCGGGGGTCGTGGCGCAGCTCTTATGGAGGTCCGAGTGGCACCAAGCCCAGGAGTTTGAGGTTGCTATGAACTTTGATGCCACAGTACTCTATCCAGGGCAACAGGTCAAGGCTCCATTGTGCCAAAACCAGTTTCACTCTGCCCTTGAGGGTTAAGGCTTTAAGGCAGCTCAGTCCCCACCTTTAGGCTGCTCAATTGCTAGGTTGCTAGCTCCTGCCCGATACTTGCTCTGCTACCCTGAGGGTGGGGCTTGCCAGGGCAGTTCTCTCACAGTGGCTCCCTGCAGCTCACAGCCGAACACTATTAGCTCCGTCTAGCTCAGTGGCTCAGTCTGGGGCCCTAGACAATGCCCAAAGTTCTCTGCAATCCTGCTAATGCTCTCCCCAAGGCAGTTCCACTGAGTGCCAAGTCCAAAAACACCAAAACAGTTCACAGGTAAGGCCTTTCAGGTTTGCATTCTCACTGCTGCTTGTACTTACGGCTGCTGGTAGGATTAGGTTGATCAAACACTCGCCAGTTTTCCATTGTTTTTGTCTTCCTCTTGGGGTCCAGAAGTCCCTTGCTGACTCCCTGTATCCTCAAAGGGATGATTATAGGCAGATCCCACCAGCCAGAGATGCCTGGAGTCTTTTCTCCCCAGAGTCACCGTGCCCTGTTGCAGGGAAGCTATTACTCAGCCACCATCTTGGATTGTTCTCAATTTTTAAATTTTTTATAGAGATGGGGTCTCACTATGTTGTCCAGGCCGGTCTTGAACTCCTGTCCTGGCCTCAAGCAGTCTTTCCACCTCGGTCTCCCAAAGGGCTGGGATTACAGGTGTGAGCCACTGTGCCTGGCTGAGAAATGCTGCCATGTAGTTTTGTTTTCTTGTAATATCTTTGTTTAATTTTGGTGTTAGGATAATACTGGCTTAATAGAATGAGTTAAGAAATATTCCCTCTGCTTCTAACTTCTTAAAGAGACTGTAGAGAATTAGTATATTATCTTTCTTAAATATTTTGTAGAATTCCCTTTTGAGCCAGTCTAGACTTACTGCTTTCTGTTTTAGAGGATTATTAATTATTGATTCAGTGCTTGTTCAGATTGTCCTGTTTCCTCTTGTGTAAATTTTGGCAAATGTATCTTTTAAGGAATTGGTTCACTGCACATGGGTTTTCAAATTCGTTGACATGAAGTTGTTCATAGTATTCCTTTATTATCCTTTGAATGTCCAGAGATCTAGAGAGATGTCACTTTCATTTCTGATATTGGTTAATTTGTATCCTCTTTTTTTATTAGCTTGAATAGAACTTTATTGATTTTACTGATCTTTTGTTGATTTTCTCTATTGATTTTCTATTTTCAGTTTCATTGATTTCTGCTCTAATTATTTCTTCTGTTTATTGGATGTAATTTGTTTAGCTTCCTAAGGTGGAAAATTAGATTACTGATTTTAGATCTTTCTTCTTTTCTAATACAGGTGGCTCTTGACTTAGGATGGTTATAATTTTTCAACTTTGTAATGGTAGGAAAGCAATATGCATTAAGTAGAAACCATACCTTGAGCACCCATACAATCATTCTATTTTGAAGTTTCAGTATAGTATTTAGTGACTTACACAAGATTTTCAACACTTCATTATAAAATAGTCATTGTGTTAGATAATTTTGCCCAAGTGTAGGCTAATGTAATTGTTCTGAGCACTTTTTTTTTTTTTTTTTTTTTTTGAGACAGAGTCTCAAGATGTCACCCTGAGTAGAGTGCTATGGCATCACAGCTCACAGCAACCTCAAACTCTTGGGCTTAAGTGATTCTCTTGCCTCAGCCTCCCAAGTAGCTGGGACTACAGGTGCCTGCCACAGAGCCTGGCTATTTTTTTGTTGCAGTTGTCATTGTTGTTTTAGCAGGCCCAGGCTGGTTTTGAACCTGCCAGCCTTGGTGTATGTGGCCGGACTGTACCTACTGTGCTATGGGGACTGTCTGTTCTGGGCACATTTAAGGATAGGCAAAGCCATGATATTTATCGGGTTCAGTGTATTGAATACATTTTTGACATAGGATATTTTCAACTTGTGATGAGTTTGTCAGGATGTAACCCTATCATTAAGTGTAGTCTGTATATGTATCCAGTGTTATACTGTTAAGTTTAAACACTGCTTTCACTGCATCCCACACATTTTTATAAATTATATTTTCATTTTCATTGAGTTCAAATTATTTTTTAGTTTCTCTTGAGATTTCTTCTTGATCTGTGTATTATTTAGAAATACACTGCTTAATTTTCATATATGTAAGTATTTTACAGGTATCTATTATGATTTTTAATTTAATTCCATTATGAACTGAGAGCAGAAATTATATGATTTCTATTCTTTTAAATTAAAGTTAGGGGCTGGGCGCAGTGGCTCATGCCTGTAATACTAATACTTTGGAAGACTGAGGTGGGTGGATTGATGGAGGTTAGGAGTTCAAGATCAGCCTGAGTAAGAGCGAGATCCTGTCTCTACTAAAAATAGAAAAAACTAGCTGGGCCTTGTGTTGCACACCTGTAGTTCCAGGTACTCCCGAGGCTGAGGCAAGAGGATCTCTTGAGCCCCAGAGTTTGAGGTTGCTGTGAGTTATGAAACAATGGCACTCCACCAAGAGTGACAAAGTAAGACTCTGTCTCTAAATAAATAAATAAATAACTAAATGAATAAATGAATTTAAGTTGGGTTTGTTTTATGGTCCAGAATATGGTCTGCCTTGGCGAATGTTCCATGTGAGTTTAATAAGAATGTGTATTCTGCTGTTTTCGGATGAAGTAGTCTATTCTTGATTATGTACAGTTGATTGATAGTACTGAGTTCAGCTGTGTCCTTACCAATTGTCAGCTGCTAGATCTGTCCATTTCTTACAGAAGGGTGTTGAATTCTCAATTAGGATAGTGGTTTTTCATCTATTTCTCCTTGTAGTTCTATTAGTTTTTGCTTCAGACAGTGTGACATTATGTTGTTATGCATGTACACTTTAGCAATGGTTATGTCTCCTGTGAGAATTAATCCTTTTATTATTATGTACACCCTTCTTTATCCCTGATAACTTTCCTTCTTTTGAAGTCTGCTCTATCTGAAGTTAGGATAGCTATTCCTGATGTCTTTTGATTAGTGTTAGCATGGTGTATTTGTCTCTATTATTTTTAATCTATACATGCTTTTATATTTAAAGTGGGTTTCTTGTATGAAACATGTGGTTGGGTCTTGTTTTTTGAACCACTCTGACAATCTTTGTCTTTTATTGCTACATTTTAGATCATTGACATTTAAAATGGTTATTGGTATAGTTGTATTAATAGCTGCCTTATTTGATTCTGTTTTCTGTTTGTTGCCCTTATTCTTTGTTCCTTTTTAAAAATCTTTCATTTTTTCTGCCTTTTGTGGTTTTAATTAATCACTTTTTCTTTGTTTGAGACAGAGTCTTGCTCTGTTGCCTAGTGCAATAGTGTCATTATAGCCTCTGCCTCTGAAGTGGCTGGGACTACAGGTCACACCACCAGACCTGTCATATTTTTCTTAGGCTGGTCTTGAGTTCAAGTGATCTTCCTGCTTTGGCTTCACAGAGTGCTAGGATTACAGAGGAGATGTACTGGGCTTGGCCTTATTGAGCATTTTATGTGATTCCATTTTCTCTCTTTTCTTAGCTTATCATTTATGTTTCCTTTTCTTACTAGTTGCTTAGAGTTTATAATATACATTTACAACTAGTCCAAGTCCACTTTCAAATAACGTTTTACCACTTCACAGGTAGTTTGAGTTACTTTAGAATAATAATCCTAATTTCTCCCTTCTATACCTTATATCATTGCTATCATTCATTTCAATTATATATAATATACGTGAGTGTATATATATATACATACACATAATATATACATAAACATATATAATCAAATATTTGTTGCTATTATTATTTTGAACAAACTGTTTTCAACCAAATTATAGTTGCTTTAAATTACTGATCTGATGATTGTGACATTTCTGCTGTATCTGATTCTGATTATCATGCTTGCTGTGTATCTTCAAACTGTATTTTTTTTGTATCTTTAGTATGTTTTGAAATGTTTTTCTTGATAGCCAGATGTGAAAGGAACTGCTGTAAATAGGCTTTCAGGTATGTGATAAGGGATGGGTAGAGGTAAGAGTAAGCATTATTTAGTCTTAAGATTAGGCCTCAGTATTTTAGTGAGCTTGTGCCTTTGGACTCTGAACTTCAGAAGTACATCTCAATTTCCCTTCCCCTGTCCTGTTAGAAGGGGCAGGATGGCTAGAGTGGGCTGGAGTTAGGTATTTTCCTTCCCCCAGGTCATTTAGGCTCTGGAAAAACCCCTGCAGGTTAGGCACTGGTTAAAAAGTTTCTCTTAGGAGCTGATTTTATTAAGAGGGACAGAATGTTCTGGCATATTTCAAAATGGTTTCCCTTGTCTGTCCTACATTGGGAAAATGAGGTGGTTTTTCTGTGATACTCACTTTGAAAGTGTGGTAGAGCTCTGGGAGGTAAAACTTAGAAAAGTGTGCCTTCCCCCACTGTACTGGGTTCCTCTGGAGCTTTTATCTCTCATACTTGTTCATACTGAGCCTCCAACAGTTTATTCATTACAGTTCAGTTTTTCCTACCCTTGTACTGGTTCCCACAGAGGTTTTAGCTCTTGTAAATTGTGATTCTTTCCTCATCTGTCAGTCTCTCCAATTTGGGGGACAGTGGTTGGTCCTGTGACCTTATGTCTGTTATGTATCTAAGGAGAGTTGCTGATATTTCAGTATGTTTAATTTTTTCCTTGTTGTTAGGGCAGAGTGGCAACTTTTCATCTTCTTACATGCTGGGCCAGAAACTAGAAGTCTGTTCTTTATTTTTTTGAGGTGCTGTCAAATGGTTTTCCATTGCGTTTGTGCCATTTTATAAGCCTACCACCAATATATCAGGGTTTCATTTTCATCATATCCTCACAGCACTTGTTATTGTTTGTTATGGCCTTCCTGTTGGTTATGAAGTGGTATTTCTTTTTTGATTATGGACTTTCTACTAGCTTGTTGATTTGGTAGGTGAGGATTTAGCTTTCTTGCCTTGTCTTCCTCAAAGCATACATACATACCCTTCCCTATCCCAGTCCTCCCATTTCCCTGTCAGCTCTATCAGACTTAGATAAGAATTCATTGTTATAACTTAGTAAATATTTGTAGCTAAGCCCTGTAGTATTATAATCACATTTTCTTTTTTAAAAATTTTCCTTGTGTAAATAATTACTAACTTTGGTCGCCTGGCCCCCCCTGCACTGTATGTATCATTAGTATTTCTTAACTTTTCTGTTAGCTCTTAAAATCCCTCTCAAGCTGTTAAGCCATTGGTAATTCGTCAATTCCTTTTTTTTCCCTGGAGACTTCCAGTATCCTGGTTTACTTTAGAATGACTTCTCTGTTAGGCCTGTGGCATGAGTGACATCTTGGGACCTTTTTCACTGTCATACTACAGGAGTAGGCAGATATTTAACCTCCTGTATTTTTCTAAATTTCTTGTATTTCTCCCTTTTAAAAGCACTGTTATTTTATTCAATTTTTGAAAGATTCCCTCAATTTTATCTTCTAATGCTTCATTTTTTGCCTACATAAAGAAAAATGATAGAATTTCCATAATGCTTTCTTATTTATTAAATATTTCTTTTGTGTTTTTCATGGTAATATCTTTTATGTCTCTGTCTCTGAGCATACTGGTAATATCATCTCATTTTCGTTCAAGATCTTTTTTTCTCCTTTTTTAGTCTTTTTTATTTTAGAGGCTTTCCTCAGATGATCCTTGCTTGTGTGTTCATATTTAAGAGGGAGACCATACAAAGTAATTGGAAACTCTGTGCACACATGGACTTGTTGCTAGCATTTTGTGAAATGGTGTTGAAAGACCAGCACTCAGCTAAGAACTTTATGTGCATTTTCTTTCTTTCTGAGACAGAGTCTCACTATGTTGTCCTTGGTAGAGTACTGTGGTGTCACAGCTCACAGTAACCTCAAACTCTTGGCCTTAAGCGATTCTCTTGCCTCAGCCTCCCAAGTAGCTGGGACTACAGGTGCCCGCCACAATGCCTGGCTATTTTTTGATTGCAGTTGTCATTGTTGTTTTAGTAGGCCCGGGCGGGGTTCAAACCTGCCAACCCTGGTATATATGGCCAGTGCTCTGAACGCTGAACTATGGGCGCCCATCCTTTACGTGCATTTTCTTAACTGATCTTTACATTGGTCCTGTTAGTTTCTTATTCACAGATGAGAAACCTCTTGAGGCTTAGATGATACAACCGGAACAAGGGGAACCAGCATTCAAACAGAGATCTGGCTATCTTCTTGTGATTCTTTTATTTGTCATATTGTTTTCCTGCCTCCCTTTCAATAAATGCTTTTAATACTAGGAAATCTATTGAGAACCTTAAAGTCAGATAGGAACAAAATAGACAAATGTAGTCACCCAGAACACACATTTGCAGAATTACAGAAGTGTGTTAATAGTGAATATAATTATTTTGGAGGGCTGGATTCTTTTTTTTTTTTTTTTTTCTTTCTAAACTTAATTCCAAGGACCCAGTATATAATCTGGGAATACTAATATTTGTGTTAGTGGCATCTGAGGCTTATTCCAACAGGACTAGAAAAGGACAGTAAATAATATGCTAAACTATGGAATCATTATAAGTGGTACTGTGAAACAATAAAGAAAGTAGCAGGTATTATTTGGGAAGACCAATATTGTATGCATATGCAGGAATTATTCATTATAGTGCTATTGTCTTTGAACTATCTTCATGTTACAAAAAGTAAAAATCTTTTATGCTGCTGATAGTAAAGTAAGAAGAAAAATATATATATTTGGTGGCCTGAAGTTTCACGTGGCCTGACTCTCAATGTCAACATGGTGGTGGTGGTGACTGGAGCTTTTTGCATTACACAGCTCAAATATGCCAAATATGCTTCCTCAATTGAATGGCACTGCCCCTAAGTACTGGCATATACCTGTCAGTAAAGTCCATATGCATCATCTGTTAAATATTGTTAACCAAAAGCAATAACTCTGTGAAAATATTTTTTTAAGTGATAGGATGATGCAAAATGTAATTTAAAAAACAAAATATTGACTCGGCTCCTGTAGCTCAAGCCACATACACCAGAGCTGGAGGGTTCGAATCCAGCCTGGGCCTGCTGAACAACAATGACAACTACAACAACAACAACAACAACAA
Source organism: Loris lydekkerianus (assembly GCA_963574355.1). Taxonomy (NCBI): domain Eukaryota; kingdom Metazoa; phylum Chordata; class Mammalia; order Primates; family Lorisidae; genus Loris; species Loris lydekkerianus. The sequence goes on from CAUYPK010027958.1 coordinate 10,165, forward strand.
AATATATATATATATGCGTTGTGATGGGTCCCTGTAATCCCGGCTACTTGGGAGGCTGAGACAAGAGAATTGCTTAAGCCCAGGAGGTGGCTGAGAGCTGTGATGTCACAGCATTTGCCCAGGGCAACAACTTGAGGCTCTGTCTTAAAAAAATATATATATATAAATTAAAAAAATATATATATATGTTTATATATATATTTAAAATTTATATATATTTAAAAATATATATTTAAAATTTATATATATTTAAAAAATACATTTTTTTAAAGTATGAAAAATATATATATATTTTTTAGAGTGACAAAGATGTTTTATATTTCTCATTATTGGAACTATTCTTCATTTTTACAGAAAAGAAATTTATCCTATATATGGACTTTGTGTTGTATTTGTACAGTTTTTCTCTATTGAATTAATTATTACAGCTTGTTAAATAGCTGTTGTGAAGTAAGCATAAAGAATGTAATTAACTAGAGCTTCAGCAGTGATAGTATAATAGGAGGCAGATGTACCTACTGAAGGATAAAAATAATTACTTGAGAAATAGTAAAGTTATAGAGTATTCTGTGATAAGACAACTTTCTCTCCTTTGTTTTAATATTCACAGCATCCCACCATGAAATGTTCATTTATGGCTAAGAGCTCTTTCCCCTAAAAGGAATAACCTTGTTATTTAGTGAAGTGCCTATTCACAGTAAGTTTGGTATTAATATTTTGAGCTCTCTTTTTCTCATTGCAAGTATATCCTGGATTCTATGGTAAGAGGAATAGTTTGTACTTTTTGTGTTCTAAGGATTTATGATTCTTTGCTTTTAATTTAGAAAACATTCAGAGGCTTAAATAATAATTACCAAGTTTTATAGTATAATGTCTTTTATCTTTGGAAATACTGATTTGAAAACTAGTAGGGGCTGGATGCAGTGGCTCATGCCTGTAATCCTAGCACTCTGGGAGGCTGAGGTGGATGGATTGCCTGAGCTCACAGGTTCGAGACCAGCCTGAGCTAGAGTGAGACTGTCTCTAAAACAAACAAATAAAAAAAAATATCTGGGCGTTGTGGCAGGCCCCTGTAGTCCTAGCTATTCAGAGGCTGAGGCAAGAGGATGGATTGCTTGAGCCCAAGAGTTTGAGGTTGCTGTGAGCTATGATGCCATGGCACTCTACGACGGGCAACAAAGTGAGACTCTATCTCCCCCCCCCCAAATAATATATATATGTGTATCTGTCTGTCTGTCTGTCTGTCTTATCTATCTATCTATCTATCTATCTATCTATCCATCCAATAGGACATAAAAGTGGTCTCAGCAGTTTGAAACATAACCTTCTATAAGATAGCATCTATATATTGTTATTGTGGTATGTGTGTGTTTTCAATTTATTGAATTTTCTAAAACCAATGTTGGTTATTGTAGCAGATACACCCAGAAATCCAAGGGGTTTAACCTAATGAAAGTTTTTTGTTTATTTCTCCATGCAAAGTGTGTTCCAAGTTGATTGGCCTTCCATGTGGTCATTCAGGGGCCAGAACACCTTTTGTCTTATGACTCTGCCCTCCTCTGCATTCTAGAATCCTTTCCATTCAGATGGTATGGGAGAAAATATACTTGTTTATTCATTTTACTTCAGAAGTGACACCAACCATTTCTCACATTCTAGTGGTAAAAAGTTTCATGTGTCCCAATCTCAATGCCAAGATGGTGGTAGTGGTGGTTGGGGAAAGGTGGTTGGAGATTTTTGCATTACCTCCCATGATTAATTAACACTTTGCTTTGGATAGGAAGCATGAAACTTTGGTAGTCAGTTTATTGCTCTGCTAAAAAATTACTTCCCTTTTCATAATATTGTTCCAAGGTAATATTAGCTATCCCGATTGTTAGCAGGCAGGAAGCAAGTGACTCCTTGCCTCAGATTCTTTGTGCTCTTCATTTCACTTTTAAACCAGCAAATATTTAGCCAGTTAATCCATTTAATCTTTTTTTTTTTTTTTTTTTGCAGTTTTTGGGCCGGGTTTGAACCCGCCACCTCTGGTATATGGGGCCGGCGCCCTTCTCCTTTGAGCCACAGGCGCCGCCCAGTCCCATTTAATCTTATAGTCACTGTTTTAGAACTAGCTGAAGTTTTAATGCAGTCTTTTTGATAAATTAGAGAATAGGCTCAGAGAAATTGAGAGATATTCCTAAGGTCATTTACTGTGGGACCTAGGAAAAACAAGTTTCCTAATTCCCAGTCTAGAATTCTCTCGTGCTTATAGTCTGCCCTCTCTCTCCCTAGGTTCCTCATCTGTGGATTCAACCAAATGTGGCTTGAAAAATATCTTGAAAAAATCAATTAAAAAATACAACAATAAAAAATACTAATAACACAAATAAAGGCAGTATAATATCCCAAGTATTTTTATAGCATTTACCTTGTGTTAGGTATTATCAGTAATCAAAAGATGATTTAAAGTATAGCCATGACCACAAAATGATGTTTGTTCATTGATGGACTGCGTACAAGAAGGTGGTCCTATAATTTCATATTTTCACTGCACTTTTTCTATGTTTAGATACACATATACTTACTATTCTGTTATTGCCTGCAGTATTCAGTACAGTAACATGCTGTACAGATTTGTAGCCTAGGAGCAATAGTTTATATCAGGTGTCCTCAAACTTTTTAAACAGGGGGCCATTTCACTGTCCCTCAGACTGTTAGAGGGCCGGACTATAGTTTAACAAAAACTATGCACAAATTCCTATGCACACTGCACATATCTTATTTTGAAGTAAAAAAACGGGAACAAATACAACCACACCACCTCATGTGGCCCGCGGGCCGCAGTTTGAGGACCCCTGGTATACCATATTATAGCCTAGGTGTGCAGTAGCTTATACCATTTAGGTTTGTGTAAGTACACTCTCGGGTTCTTAGGTGTTTGCACAAGAATGAAATCACTTGATGATGCATTTCTCAGAACATATTGTTGTTGTTAAGTGACACATGACTATGTACCAGGAGGATGTGGAAGGTTGTATGCAAATACTGTGCCGTTTTCTATTAAAAGATTTGAATATCCTCAGATTTTGGTATTCATGGGGGTCCCCTGGAATCATGGGTGCTGAGAAGATCACTTGAGCCCAGGAGCTTAAGGTTGTAGTGAGCTAGGATGACACTATTGTACTCTAGCTGGGATGATGGAACAAGATCCTGTCACAATTAAAGCAAAAAAAAAAAAAAAAAAAAATAGTGATCTGGAAAGCATTTGTGTTATTGTTGGAGCCTGGCCAGCTGTACTGGAATGTCATATTGAATTTGTATGCTGCTTAAGAAAAAATGGCCCAGGAATTGAAGGGCTATAAAAAAAAAGGAACAGAGGCTGCCAGAGTCAAATAGAACCTATTTCAAAATTTTGGTTGGATCTTGGGAACATTTATGTTTCCTTAAGGCAAAGAACATACCTGCTCCAATTCTGTTGACTTAGAAAATAATTTTCAGCTATCTCAGTACTCTAAATTTAGTGAAATTCTAAAAAATTAATTACCTGTGTTCATAATTGATTCCAGACATAAAAGTGTTGATTTATTTTTATTTATTTTTTATTTATTTTTTGAGACAGAGTCTCACTATGTCGCCCTCGGTAGACTACGTGCTGTGGCATCACAGGCACCTGCCACAGTGCCGGCTGTTTTTTTGTTGTAGTTGTCATTGTTGTTTAGCAGGCCCGGGCTGCGTTCGAACCCGCCAGCTCCGGTTGATGTAGCTATGAGAGCTATGGGAGCTGAGCATTGATTATTTTTAATAACTCTCTCCTTACCTTAAAAACTTCCCCCAGCATAGAGTAATATAAATTCATTGTGGAAAGTACAGAAACATCTTAAAATGATATGTAACTTTACTTCCTAGTAATTACCAGTTAGTATTTTGAGGTATTTCTTCTTGGTGTCTTCTTTTATTATGTAAGTGTAGAAAAAAATTAAAGTCTACGTTAAACAAACTTAACATGATACCCTAAGCATTGTCCTATGCTTGTAAATTTTCTTAGAAAATATTTTTAATAGTGCTATAATTTTCCACATGCTGTGATTAGTCTCTCATCTTTTATTGGGCTGTACATTAAAAGTGTTATTGTAAATTATAGTTTTTATAAAGTCTAAATCAAGTAATCTTTGTGATTGGGCAGGTTCTTTTTGTCAGTGTATTTCCTGAGGTATTTATAAAAGATGATTCTTTGGATAAGGTCCTTTATTCTTCTTTGTGTTCTCCAAGGTTGTGCCTAGGTGGAGGTAGTTGGTTTAATTGTTTTTTTCTCTATTAGATTAAACACTTCCAGAGGATCCTTTATTTTATTTTATTTTATTTTATTTTATTTTTTTGAGATAGTGTCAATGTGTTGCCCTCCATAGAGTGCTGCGGCATCATAGCTCAAACTCTTGGGCCTAAGCAATTCTATTGCCTCAGCCTCCCAAGTAGTTGGGACTACAGGCACCTGACAAAAAGCCTGGCTATTGTTTTTGTTGTAGTTGTTATTATTGTTGTTTTGGCAGGCCTGGGCTGGGTTTGAACCTGCCAGCCTCAGTGTATGTGGCTGGCACCCAGCCCGCACTATAGGCACTGAGCCTTTTTTTTGAGGCAAGAGTTTTATTTTATTGCCCTCCATAGAGTGCTGTGGAGTCAGTCATAGCTCACAGCAACCTCAAACTCATGGGCTTAAGCAACCCTCTTGACTCAGCCTCCCAAGTAGCTGGGACTACAGGCGCCAACCACACTGTCTAGCTATTTTTACTGGGTATTTTTTTACAGACCAGGTCTTGCTTTTACATCATTCCATCTTCCCAACTCCATCTATGACATAGTCATATGGCTCTTTATCCTATCATTTTCCTACTGGGTAGTCTACTTTTCTATATTGAACCAGGTTTTTTTGCTTTTCAGGTTTTGTTTGTTTTTCCATTGGCACAATTCTGTCTTTGGATAGCAGTGCAGGTTTGTAGGCAGATCATTGGGGGAGGACTTTAAGGCTGGTGGCCTTTTATGTATGTATAAACGTGTATACATATCATTTATTCTAATTTCATTTAATTACATTAATTAAATAATGTAATTATTTAAGATTATTAATGTTATTACATTAGTTAAATAAATGTAATTAAATGAAATAAAATGAAATAAGAGCAAAGTCATCTGCTGAAAGTGAGGGATTCTGTGGTAAAATGAAGGGGACACAGACAGTGGCAGTCACCAAAATGAGTATAGCATTCATTTCTTGATTAAGAAACTAAAGTTTTGAAAATTGTAAATGTAAATGAAGGTTTTGTAAAAGTAAAATGACTGATAATCATAGCCTTAGTGTGCAAAACAGAACTTAGTTGTATTATCTAATATTCTATTGTTTTTGTTTGTCTTTATATTAGTGGAAGATAAAAATAAAGAAGAGAGGTTTTAGAGGTAGAAGACTTGTATTTCAGTCTTGGTTTTGCCAGAGCTTTTGATTTTAAAGTTATTTAACTTCTCAGTTCTTTAAGTTTATAAACTAGGGATAATAATATGTGCCTTGCCTATTTTAAGTACTGTATATTGTTTTTATGAAGATAATTGAGATGATCATACTATGTTTTAAAAACCATAAGCATTATGCATAAGATAGAGATGTAAAAATAATGTAACTCATACTTTGAAATTATTTTGGAAGTGCTCCCTTTATGCTTGTTTTCTCCAAATTAAAGGGGATAATGTGCTAGATGCAGTGGCTCACGCCTGTAATCCTAGCTAGTACTCTGGGAGGCTGAGGTGGGCAGATTGCTTGAGCTCAGGAGTTCAAGACCAGCCTGAGCAAGAGCAAAACCTGGTCTCTACTAAAAATAGAAAAAATTAGCTAGGCATTGTAGCAGGTGCCTGTAGTCCTAGCTACTTGGGAAAAGCTGAGGCAAATCGATAGCTTGAGCTCAGGAATTCAAGAATAGCCTGAGTAAGAGCAAGATCTTGTTTCTACTAAAAAACAGAAAAAATTAGCCTAGACGTTGTGGCGAGCACCTATGGTCCCAGCTACTTGGAGGCTGATGGAGGAAGATTGCTTGAACCCAGGAGTTTGAGGTTGCTGTGAGCTAGGCTGGGCAACAGAATGAAAAAGTGTCTAAAAAGGGTGTGTGTGTGTAGAAGTGTGAAGATTGTGTGCTTTTTTCTTTTTAAAATAGTAACTTGGGCGGCACCTCTGGCTCAAAGGAGTAGGGTGCTGGCCCCATATGCTGGGGGATGGTGGGTTCAAACCCAGCCCCGGCCAAAGACTGAAAAAAATAAGGTAAAATAGTAACTAATCCTAAATATTTTATTTCACTTGGTATGTCCCAATGAATTAACTTACTAAGGTATTTTTAGAAAAAAGTGAAGATGAAATATTAGTTATATAAACTAGAATACGTCTGTATTCAACATCTTAATTGTAATAATAACTACTCTATGTTATTTAAAGCAGATGACATTTTTGCCCTTTTAAAGGCACTGAAACTAACCATTATTAACTGGGTTTAAGGTAAATTATATTAAATTTCTTTTTCCTATTTGTCAGGCAACCAGATAAACTGGTGGTAGTTTGGACAAGAAGAAGCCGAAGGAAGTCTTCTAAGGTTAGTGTTTCTTCTGAATTTTTTTGCCCAAATGCTGAATTCAACTTTTAGTCAAATTAATAAGCTGCTCTGGCTTAAGTATAAAACATTTTAAAATATACTTCATATATATGTATATTACATATATTTTTCCCCCCGATTATCTACTGAAAGTGGATTGGTCAGATGCTGTCATTTAAAAAAAAATATTATTCTTAAAATGGGAGTCATATGCCTGAGTTTTGATATTGTATTTGATAGCAGCTATGGTTTGAATGGGTTCATGACCCCTCCTTTCAAAAATCAAGTGCTGCCAATGTGATAATATTAGAAGGTGAGGTCTTTACAATGTTTAATTCTTATTAAAAATTTGAAAATTCTTTTCTACTCCTGACAAATAAAACTGTAAGTATATATATAAAAAAAAAATCTTAGGAAAACCCTATTTTTCTTCTGTAATGTAACAATGGATTCAGATAATTAATTACTCCTTGCATGTTGTACTCTTAACTTCTTGGATCTGAATAAATCTTGGGTACAGTTTTATAAGTGTCACCTGTTTAATCATTACATTTTAACAGTATAGTACAGAGAAGTTAAATAATTATCATGTTGCTCAAGGTTACTGTCTTAGTTCATTTCTTTTGCTATGACAATGTATTTCAGACTGAGTAATTTATAAAGAACAGAAATTAATTTTCTTATAGTTCTGGAGGCTGGAAAGTCCAAGGTCAAGGTGGCTGCATTTGGAGTTTTTACTTTTAACTATGTTTTGGTGTTTGAACTACACAGTAATCTGGGTTTTTTTTTTTTTTTTTTTCTGTATAATTTCTATTTATCCTTACCCAGTACTTTAGAATGGCCACCCGGATAAGTCAACTTACTGTCTGATTAGATAGTGAAATAATAAGGCACGTTGCCTTATTTAACGTTTAGTTCTTACCTGGGCACAGTGGTGCCCACCTGTAATCCTAGCACTCTGGGAGGTCAAGAGGGTGGATCGCCTGAGCTCAGGAGTTTGATGAGACCAGCCTGAGCAAGAGTAAGACACTGTCTCTACTGAAAATAGAAAAACTAGCCAGGCTTTGTGGTGTGTGCCTATAATCTCAGCTACTCCGGAGGCTGAGGCAAAAGAATCGCTTAAGTCTAAGAGTTTGAGGTTGCTGTGAGGTATGATTTCAGGGCACTCTACTCAGGGCGACAGAGTTAGACTCTGTTTCAAACAACGACAAAAACTATAGAGTTTAGTTCTCAGTTTATTGTCCACTTTCTTGGGTACATGTCTGTTTTTATAGCTAAACATGCAAGGAGCTCATTTAGGAATCAGTTTTGTTACAGAAAATAATTACCATGGAAAATTAACATAACATGCAACTTTCCTACCTCTTCTCTTCAAGCCTTGGTACAACAAAGATTTTGTCAGGCTGCATTTGGTTTGTGTATGCTTAAATAAATTATTTATGTGACAGTAGAAATATGTGACAATAGAAAGCAGGGCAATTATGATAGACGGATAGACCAGAATAATTATGGCAGAGTAGTCCTGTTGCCTTAAATCCTGTTTTCTAACTAGAAATTTAAACTCACAGAGAGATAGGAGAATTACAAAAGGAAATCATACCTTTAAAATTCTCACCAGTTTTTTGAAGGCATTACCACCTTGCTTTCAGCTTCAAGCTTTACCTAACAGTGGTGATGCTATCAATTCGAAGATGACTTTATATATGACATCTAAAACATATGGGTATATACAATTTTAAAAATTGAAAATTTTCAGTGTAACAACTATATGGCAATTGTAAATGTCCAGTGAAATATTTTCATTTTGCAAAAGTCAGAAATGACAAGTGAGTGCTTGCTTTGTATTTAGTTTTATACTACATATACATCTTTTAGGTAAGGTATGACATGAAATCATTAGAAAATGAGGCATTTTATACTCAAGTGCCCAGACACAGAATGTTGTCTTTTTCCTGGGTCTGCCTTTGGTAGATGTTGAAGGATCTTTGATGAGATTTTAAAAAGCGAGAAAAACTGTATAAGATAACTCGGATAATGTCTCCTAATTCCTTCTACCATTATCTGTACTGGGATGCTGGTAAGTGGTTAAATAATTTGCTAAGGAGCTAAATAGCTGTACGTGTGCTCCTGTGCCTATTATTTTCTAGGAAAATCCTTTCTATTACCCTGAATGAAAACTGATCAAGGGTCTCATATTGCTGAGGTTTGACAGAATGATGTTTTTTTTTTTTTTTTTTTTTTTTTTGTTCTTAAAGACAGAGTCTCACTTTGTTGCCCTTGGTAGAGTGCTGTGGCATCATAGCTAATAGCAACCTCCAGCTCTTGGGCTTAGGCGATTCTCTTGCTTCAGCCTCCCGAGTAGCTGGGATTACAGGTGCCCACCACAACACCTGGCTATTTTTTTGTTGCAGTTTGGCCAGGGCAGGGTTTGAACCCACCACCCTCGGGATATGGGGCCGGCGCCCTACTCACTGACCCGCAGGCGCTGCCCTGATGTGTATTTCTTTTTTCTTTTTTTTTTTTTTTTTACTATCAACCTCTTAGGAACCTAAATTACTGCCTCCATGGATTAGTAGAGTTAGACGTTTATTACCTTAACTGTTTTTAACTACCTTACCTCTATTAGACTTTTCTTTCTTTTTTAGCTTCTTGAATTAGTACTGTTTGAAGTAAAAGTTATAGGAAGTTCTTAGAATATAGAAACACCATTTTATTTTTCATGTTTGCTGCTTTGTACATCCTTAGTTTCCTTTTCAGTAAACTTTACTGGTTCTCTGTTTTCTGCTAGTGTAGTCATCCCTTGATATACTTGGGGGTTGGTTACAGGACACCTGTGTATACCCAAATCCACACATAATCAGGGTCTACAGTTGGCCCTGCAGAACCTATGTTCAAGAAGTTGGCCCTCTGTTTATGTTTGCATCCTCTGACACTGTATTTTCAATCTGCATTTGAAAAAGTCCACATATATAAGTGGACCTGCATAGTTCAAACCCATGTTATTCAAGGGTCAACTGTATATAATAATTGGCTAAAAGCTGGCGCTAACTGGATTCATTGTCAGCTAGTTAGCTAGACTAATTGATACTGTTATATCCCTGAAGAAATATTGAAAGTCAGAGCTCTAATTTGGTTGGACCTTTTTTGCTGGGGAGAGAGACGCTGGATAGAATTATAGGAAAGTAGGAATGTACTAGCACACCTGTATCTCCATTTATTAATTTAAAAGAAGGTTTTAGTTTGCTAAGAAGATTGTATTTTTGTTTATTTAGTAGTCTAATTACCATTCCCAAATACAAGACAGGATTGAAAGAGGTCAGGTAGAGGACCAGGCTTTAGGGTACCTGGAGAAATTATCTGAAACTACCATCTCCTAACTCTGCTTAGTTAGGACATCTCCACATTACCTGCTTTTCTCACTTTTGATCTCTGTGTCATATCCAGAAGTGTTAAGTCCTTAGGGATAGAAGACTGTTTTCTTTCTTTCTTTTTTTTGAAACAGAGTCTTATTTTCTCACTTTCGGTAGAGTGCCCTGGTGTTACAGCTCACAGCAACCTCTGACTTTTGGGCTCAAGCGATTCTCTTGCCAACTGGGACTACAGGTGCCTGTCACAACGCTGGGCTATTTTTAGAGATGAGGTCTCCCTCTGGTTCAGGCTGGTCTTGAACCTATGAGCTCAGGCAGTCTACCCACCTTGTCCTCCCAAAGGGCTAGGATTACAGGTGTGAGCCACTGCACCTGGCCAGAAGACGGTTTTCTTGACTACTGTGTGAATGTGGGATAGAGCCGGGTATGATGTGTGTTGGGTGAAGAACTCTGAATCATGAGGAGTCTGGGTTTTACTGATTACTAGAATGGGTTCAAACAAATCATTTACTCTTCGGTTGCTTCAATTTCCTTATTAGGGTTTTGATTAGGTCTCCTAAGGATATCTTGCTGAAAGAGAATGAAAGAAATGGTTGATGGTTATTTTTCATTGCAAATTTTAGGAATATTTTGTCTTTCCTGTTATGGCTAATAAGAAATGTTCAGTTACAATATCTACAATATCCTTTTTCTTATGTTTCTATTGTGTGATGAAGCTATAAAAATATAATTGTGGGAAGCTTGAAAAGACTAGAAAAAATAGCTTGATTTACCATCACTACATATAAGAATTAGGGTTGTCGTAAGTTTTCAGAATAAGTATGTAGAATTTTGATTAGAGATTAAGATAGGCAGAAATTTACTTTTCAAATGGAAATTATTTACTTTGTGGAGTTTTTCTTCTAGAGCTGTGAACAAGCATGGAAATAGGCTGGGAAGTGGAGGAATCTCTGGAGATGATGTTTTTTAATCAACAAAACTCATTTTTTTCCCTTTGGCTATAGTGTGCTATGTCTCTTGTGGTTAGTGTCTACATCCCTTTTCTGACCTGAGGTTAATGGTAGAGCACAATGTAGAGAAAATAGAAGGAAAGTTATTTACAATCTGTGAGTTGGATTTGGAATACACTGTTAAACCTATACCTTTTGCTGGCATTTTAACTAATATGATGTGATAAGATTTGCATGGAAATAAGTTTCTGTGATCTTGACCCCTTTTCAGTTCCATGGCCTAGGCTCATATTGAAGATCTGGATTTAAATTTGAAATCACTTACTTGCTATGTTATGTTGGGCAAGTCTATGCCTCAGTTTCCCTGTATGTTAAATCTTCCCTTTGATATGCAATTGAATACATCTACTCTAACTTCTTTCCTGTAACTATGGAAGAATGTGTGTGCTTCCATCCAGAAAAGGTCAGAATGTTTCATTGTGTACCATTAAGGACATTACTCTAGCAATTCTCCCTTTTCACTCCTGTATCCTTAAATTTTCCTTCTCAATTGGATATTTCCTATCCACATAAAAATATTTTCTTCTTCTTAAAATTTCTCTTCTGACACTATTTCCTGCACTAATACCAATCTGTTTTCTTTTATTCTCTTTCAGCAAAACCCTCAGAGTAGTTGAATGTATTTGTTCTTTTTATTTCATTTTTTAACATTATTTATTTATTTATTTATTTTATTTTTGAGACTGAATCTCATTCTCTTGCCCTGGGGTTGAGTGCCCCTGCCATCATAGCTCATAGTAACTTAAACTCTTGGGCTTAATTAGTCCACTTGCCTTAGCCTCCTGAATACATAGGACTAACTACAGGCACCTGCCACAATGCTCAGCTAATTTTTTTTTTTTTCTATTTTTAGTAGAGATGGGGTCTTGCTCTTCCTCAGGCTGGTCTCTAACTCTTAAGCTCAAGTAATCTGCCTACCTTGGCCTTCCAAAAGGTTAAGATTACAGGTGTGAGCCATGGCGCCCAGTCCGTATCGGTTCTTTTTAATTTCTTCCCTACTATTCTTTCTAGAATCCATTCTAATCAGGCCTTTGCTCTCTCATCACACTTCTCTTGTGTAGTTATCAATAGCTTTTTTTTTTTTTAAATCCAGTGGTCATTTTTCAGGCTGCATCCTGTTTGACTTGTCATTAACATTTGGCTCTGTTGATTGCTCTCTTCTCCTTTAAACATTTTCTTCACTAGACTTCCAGGATAGCTACTGTACTCTCCTGGCTTCTCCTCTACTTCAACTGATGTACCTTTGCCGATTCTTCCTCATTTTTTTAGTTGTTAATGTTGTGCTCCACGACTAAGTCCTTGAAATGTTGTTACATTCTCTGTCTGTACTCACTCCCTCTGGATAATCTCTACTCATAAACTTTCAGTATTACTTGTGTGCTGATAATTCTGAAATTTATATCTTCAGATACATATGTCCAGATGCCTATTTGAATATCCACTCTTGAATGTCTAATAGGCAACTCATATTTAACATTTATAAAACTGAGCTCCTGAACTTTTTTTCTAAACCTATCCTTCTTGCACTCTTGCCTCCTACACATTATTAGCAATTCTTTCTTCTAGTTGCTCAAGAACACAAGCCTTAGAATCAATCCTGACTACTTTCTTTGTCTCATACAACTAGCAAATCTTTATTGACTCTAGGTGGAAAATGTACCAGGGATCTGACCAATTTGTACATGTACCACTTTTCTGACAACCCAGGCCAAGTCACCATCTTCTCTTCCCTGGATTGTTTGTAGTACCTTAATTGGTCTCCTTATTTCCTTTCTTATGTCTGGAGCCTATTCTTGACATGTTAGCCATTGTGAGTTTGTGAAAACATAACTTAGGTTGTCAGTCCTCTGCTTAAAACCCTTCAGTGGCTTCCCATCACCCTCAGAGTACAAGCTAGTATCTTTGCAATGGCCTATTAAGACCTTATGTGATAGAGCCTTCCATTATTTCTCTGACCTCATCTTCTACTACTTTTTTTTTGACCACTCTGCTCCAGCCACATTGCTCTTGTTGTTATATAAATGTCTCAGCACTTTTCCAGTCACTGTTTCTTCTCTCTAGAAAGTTCTTCTCATGTGTTTACATGTCTGATTCCTTTCTTCCTTACAGTCATCTCTCAAGTGGCATCTTCTCAATGAAGGCTTCTCTGACCACCCTATTGAAAAATATTACCTTTTCTTGTCCCCACCTCCCCATTCTTCTCCTTCTTTTGTTCCCATGGCACTTACCTCCCCAAATATATGATACAGTTTACTTAATTATTTTGTCTCTTCTCACTATCCACCAAGGCAGATTGTTTTTCACTCCTTCAGTGCCTAGAACAGTGCTTGGCAGATAGTATCAATTGTGTGAATGAGTGAGTAAAAAGTACCTCAAAGAGTTCTTATGAAGATTAAACGAGTTTACCATAAATGAGTTCTTAGAACATGAGCTGTCACATAAAGTACTCCATAGTGTTAGTTTTTATCATCATCTTCATAGCATCCATGTACAGTCCTGTAGCTTGCAGAGATGAAGACTTTGTTGAGGTATCTTGGTGTGTCATCTTCTATTAGCTCAACTTTGACTGAAAAAGCCATGAAGGAAGAACTGTGATAGTGACATCCAAATTTTGGCAATGGGGATTCCTTAGGAATGTTGATAATCTAGATTTACAAAAAAAAAAAATTACTTTTAGAAGTAATACCTAAAAAAACTGCTATTTTTTACTTGCCCCAATAAACATGATAGTTTAGAGGGAAATGAACTTAAATGCAGAGTAAACAATTAGTTTCTTCTTTTAAGGAATGAATTTGCCTTAAAGTTGCTATTTGCCTTAAAGTTGCTACTTGCAAAAATAATTTTTAAAATCTCTCTTAATAAAATTTTTATCTAATCAGAAATAGTAGCTTTTGGAAACATGAGACATCTAATTTTTGCATCTTACTTTTTACATGTTTAAGAGGTTGAAGGTTTATTTGCAGATAGTAATCTGTACCTATCATGTGACATAACTGTCATGCCCTAAGCTTAATGCTTGAAAAGCTTTATTTGACTAATCATTTTTATTTTAGGGAGATTGCAGATCTAATGGATAGTTAAATAGTGTCAATATACTGTTGTAAATTATTAACATTGGATTTCCTATCCTTCACATTGAAGCTATCATTTTATTCTGGTAGGCACATAGCTGGCAACCTGGAATAAAAAATCCATATCGTGGTGTTGTTGTATGGCCTGTTCCTGAAAACATTGAAATCACTGTAACACTTTTTAAGGTAAGTTCCATTTTTACAGATGATAGAATTTATCATCTAATCATGACTCTAAATGACCAGATATTTCAGTGTTCATTGTTCTGTACATTTGTGTCTGATCTTGTCCCTAATATGGTTACTTTTAGGGATACAATAGTTCATAACAAAAGGAAAGGCATCACAGTATTTTGTAGTCTGCAAAGTCAACAGGATTTCCTGGTAATTTGGGGATACTTCTGAACTTGTTTACAAATAAGATCAGCTAAGATAACTACTTTTATCACTTCTTATGTTATACCCACAGCACAGGAAACTTTAAAGTGCCTTTACAGTGGAAAACAGGTTTGTAGAATTCTTAGTCCTGACCCAGCCTTCTTTGATTGACAACAATATGCTTTAAAATTAGTATCTGATAGGTACTTTATTGATGTTAATATAATATAATATTTTTAATTGATATTAATAAATGATGTAGTTTAAAAGCAAAATACTGATTAAAAGTCGAAGTGCATATTTAAAACATAGCTGTTGATATACCTTCCTGCCGGTTTTATATTTGTCTTTTCTTGAAAAATGTTCCATATTTCTTGAAACATTATAAAATAGTCTTTATATATGGTAATTAAACACTAGATTATTTACTTTCGTAACCAACTCTTTACCTCCTCCAAAAAAAAAAAAAAAAAAAAAATGGTGGGGACAAGTATACCCCAGTTTTAGGCTTTTGGAAGGTGAATTAGAATTCTAATTTTGGAATTAGAAAATAAATGCTTTATTTCTTTGACTCATTCAAATTGTGTTGAAGATACTTCTACAGAAGGATAGGAAGAGGAGGGCAGTTTATTAAGCATAATTTAATAACATAATGTTTGTGAAAATCCACTAAATATTTTAGGACATGAAATTAAAGTAGAACAAAATGATATGGCTTAACATGTATAACATTACTTGATTATGCTTGTCATGTATACATCATACTTGATTTGCTCACAGCTAAATGAGGGATGAGATGATAGCTGCTGTTCTTTTTTTCTTTCTTTTTTTTTTTGAGACAGAGTCTTAAGCTGTAGCCTTGGGTAGAGTGCTGTGGCATCATAGCAATCTTTAACTCAGGCTCAAGTGATCCTCTTGCCTCAGTCTTTCTATTTTTAGTAGAGATGAGGGTCTCATTTTTGCTCAGGCTGGTCTCGAACTCTTGAGCTCAAGCAATCCACCTGCCTCAGCCTCCAAGAGTGCTAGGATTACAGGTGTGAGCCACCGCTCCCAGCCACTGCTTTTCATTTTTTTCAGGACAGTCAGAATTACCCTATTGCCCTTCAACCAGCTGTTGTAAAAGCCAGTTATTAAACAAACCCCTCTTCTCCATGTTTCTCCTACCAAAATTATGCACTAACTTTGGTAGTTAAGAGCAATATCTTTGGTGTCAGGTGAATCTTTATATGCATTAGTTTATTTAATTCTCATAGCAAGTCTAAGTTTCTATAATTATTGTCATTTTACTGATAAGGAAACTAAGACTAGAGAGGAAAGTAAGTTGTTCAAATACACTGTGATTTAGTCCTATTCATTCTTCTACCCTATACTGCCTGTTTTGTAGGCAGTTGTGAATATTGATTACAACAGTAAGATTGCTAATGTGCTTGAAGAAGATTTTTAAGTAATCTCTTGGGTATTTTGCTTCAGTCTATTCAAATTGGTAAAGCATATGAAGGGACATAGTTATATAACTTAAAAAAATCGATGATAGAGAACAAGGGGTTAGAATACTGCTGATAAACAGCTGAACGCCATGTATTTGGGGAAAGGATATGCACCAACTGAGTGATTCTAAGTTGAAAGTGGCTGTCAAAATGTTTTGCTTGGAGGATTAGGAGATAACTGTAGTTTTCAAGTACTGATGAGAATGTTCAGCATATCCTTATCACTGAACTTTTGTGATTTTGAGTGTTAGTATGTAGGGACAAAACCAAATACTCCTTCCTTTCCAGTATGCTATATTAAACATTTCTGTTCATTTGTGCTATTGAGGCAACTTTCTGACCATTTTCAATATTTAAATGAGTATTTTTCACGGATAGCTTTTATTTTCATGACTCCCTCTATGCCCCCAAAATTCTTATATAAAAGAGAAGTAAAACAGAACAAAACGAAACCACTTTTTATTCTTTCATGGTAGTTTTTGGATCTTGTTTTTTGAACAACATTTAAAGTATTCATGTGAAAAACTTCGTATTCTTTCCTTTTTTAAAACTTATGCTTCATCTTATAATTCATTTATTCTTGAAACTTGCAGATAGGGGATAACTACTCTGAACCCTTTTGTCCGTATTGAGTAGTAATCATAGAGTTATGCTCATAGAGGAGGTGCTTTTTAAGAAAGTTATCAATGTTTCATTTTCTATCATTTAAATCAGATTAATTTCTGCTTTTAAAATTTGAATTAAATTAAAAATAGCTGTTTCTAGCACTGTTTTTTAATAAAAGCCTTTTAGGGTTTTGAGAAGGAAAATGGCTCTTCAAGTCATTTTCAATTTTTTTCTTTAGCGCAATGCCAAGGAGACAAAAGAAGGAGGATAAGATATAAAGAAGACTTACTTGAGCTTGAGGCTCTGTCTCAAAAAAAAAGAAAAAAAAAAAGAGTACAAGAAGACTTACTTGATTTAAGCTAGAAGCAGCAATTCTAATTACAAATGTTTTTATCTGGTCAGTAATATAAATAGTTAATTATATAGAGATTTTAAAATGCCTATAAAATGAATAACTTTGCTGGTTATTATATATATATCTTTTTTTTCTTTCAAAAGTAAGCATTCCTAATTGTATATGAAACCAACACATTGTACCCTATAAATGCATTTATACATGATCTATGTGTTTATGATTTAATAAAAAAAATTTTTTTAAGTATTTTAATTAAGGTAGGTACTTCATTAAAAAAATAAAAAAATTTTAAGTTGTTTTATTATTTTTTTTTATTTTCTCTATACATATACATGTGTTTATTTGGTTTCTACTTTTTGCCTTCACAAAATTAAAAAGGCCTAAAATTTAATAACAGTAACAATGTTTAAGATAAGGAGTAGAAACAAAAAACTTGTAAAGAATGAAGATAAATACATTCAGAAAAGAAATTAGACCATTGCTGCAACAAACTATTGAGTAATAATAATAATAACGCAAAAAAAAGTAACATTGACATTGTCAGACAAGAGTATGTCTATCATAGAATGCTTTGACTCTGAGGTTCAGTAGGGAATCATCAGTCAACTTTTTCTTATTTTTTTTCCCAAAATCTCAAAAAATAGATAACTAACATTTATAAATAAAAATAGAAGATAATTTCAAAAAACAAATCAAGCCAAATCTTATAGACAATAGAAAAAGAAGAAATACTGCAAAATCAGTTTACTTCATCTGTATATACCAGATATTAAAATTAGAAAAAATATATTACTATAAAGGGAAATTACAAACATATTTCACTTATAAATGAGGATGCAGTATCCTAAACAACATATTAACAAGTTGAATTAAAAATTAATGTTCAAGTAATGTACTTGGGTCAAAATTAAATCCAATTTGTATGAGAATTAGTCATTCTTTTTTTTTCTTTGCCTTTCTCTCACCCCCTTCCTCCTTTCTCTGTCTGCTCTCCCCTTCCCCCATGCCTCACTGTGTCATTAATTGTCCTCATATAAAGTTCAGTACATAGGATTTATGCTTCTCCATTTCTGTGATGCTTCACTAAGAATAATGTGTTCCACCTCCATCCAGGTTAATACAAATGCTGCAAAATCTCCATTTTTTTTTTTTAAAGGGCTGAATAGTATTCCATGGTATACATATACCACAGCTTGCCAATCCATTCCTGGGTTGAGGAGCATTTAGGCTGTTTCCACATTTTAGTGATTGTAAATTGAGCTGCGATAAACAGTCTAGTACAAATGTCTTTATAATAAAAGATTTTTTTTTTCTTTTGGGTAGATGCCCAGTAATGGAATTGCAGGATCAAATGGGAGGTCTAGATTGAGTTCTTTGAGGTTTCTCCATACTTCCTTCCAAAAAGGTTGTATTAATTTGCAGTCTCACCAGCAGTGTAAAAGTGTTCCTTTCTCTCCACAACCACGCCAGCATCTGCAGTTTTGAGATTTTGTGATAAGGGCCATTCTTGCTGGGGTTTGATGATATCTCAGGGTGTTTTTAATTTGCATTTCTCTAATAATTAGGTATGATGAGCATTTTTTCATATGTTTGCTAGTCATTCATCTGCCTTCTTTAGAGAAGGTTCTGTTCATCTCTCTCTTCCCCAGTGATATATGGGATTGTTGGATTTTTTCTTGTGGATTAATTTAAGTTCTGTATAGATCCTAGTTATTAAGCTTTTGTCTGATTCAAAATATGCAAATATTCTTTCTCATTGGGTAGGTTGTCTATTTGCTTTGGTTGTTGTCTCCTTAGCTGTACAAAAGCTTTTCAGTTTAATTAAATCCCATTTGTTTGTTATTGCTGTTGTTGCTAGTGCCATGGCAGTCTTCCTCATAAAGTCTTTCCCCAGGCCAATATCTTCCAGTGTTTTTCTTATTCTTTTTATAAGGATTTTTATTGTTTCATGCCTTAAATTTAAGTCCTTTATCCATCTTGAATCAATTTTTGTGAATGGAGAAAGGTGTGGGTCCAGCTTCAGTCTTTTACATGTGGTTATCCAGTTCTCCCAGCACCATTTATTGAATAGGGAGTCTTTCCCCCAGTGGATGTTCTTGTTTGGTTTATCGACAATTAGGTGGTTGTAAGTTGTTTGTTTAATTTTCCTGTTTTCTATTTGATTCCAAGTGTCTATGTCTCTATTTTTGTGCCAGTACCATGCAGTCCTGACCACAATGGGCTTATAGTGCAGCCTAAAATCTGGCATGGCGATACCAAGTTTGTTTTTATTACTAAGAAGTGCCTTAGCTATATGGGTTTTTTTCTGGTTCCATACAAAATGCAGAAATTATTCCAATTCATATATTGCAGAAATGATTCCAAAAAATTGAGGAATCTCAATTTTTTTTTGAATCTTCCCCAACAACGTTCTATGAAGCAAACATCACCCTGATACTAAAACCAGTAAAAGACCCAACTAAAAAGGAGAACTTTAGACCAATTTCACTAGTGAATATAGATGCAAAAATTCTCAACAAAATCCTAGCCAATAGGTTATAGCATATCATCAAAAAAATTATACATCATGATCAAGTAGGTTTCATCCGAGGGATGCAAGGCTGGTTTAATATATGTAAACATTATTCACCATATCAACAGAAGCAAAAATGAAGACCATATGATCCCCTCCATAGATGCAGAAAAAGCATTTGATAAAATCCAGCATCCTTTTCTAATTAGTACACTGAAGAGTTTAGGCATAGGTGGCACATTTCTTTTTTTGGGCTGGGGCCAGGTTTGAACCCGCCAATTCCAGTATATGGGGCTGGCACCCTACTCTTTTTGAGCCATAGGCACCACCCCTAAATAAGGCTTTCTTTTTTTATTTTTGGCTGGGGATGGGTTTCAACACACCACCATTGGTGTATTGGGCTGGTGCCCGGTGGCACATTTCTTAAACTGAAGCTATCTATGATAAACCCACAGCTAATATTTTATGGAATGGAGTTAAACTGTAAGTTTTTCCACTTAGAACTGGAACCAGACAAGGTTGTCCTCTGTCGCCATTACTATTCAACATAGTGCTTCAGTCTCCATCTCGTACAGTTGTATCAACATTGTGATTAACATCTCACACTGGCTCGGCACCTGTGGCTCAAGTGGCTAAGGCACCAGCCACATACACCCCAGCTGGCGGGTTCGAATCCAGCCAGGGCCCGCCAAACAATGATGGCTGCAACCAAAAAATAGCCGGGCATTGTGGTGGGTGCTTATAGTCCCAGCTACTTGGGAGGCAGAGACAGGAGACTTACTTGAGCCCAGGAGTTTGAGGTTGCTGTGAGCTATGATGTCACGGCACTCTACCCAGGGCAACAGCTTGAGGTTCTGTCTCAAAAAAAAAAAAAAATCTCATACTGCAGAAGATCGCCTGTTGTCTGGACAATATTCAGTAAGATACTATTGTTTTTTTTGTTTGTTTGTTTTTGGGTTTTTTGTTTTGGGGGGGTTTGTTTTGTCTTAATTCCAATATTTATCTGTATTTTTGTTTTTATTTTCTTTTTCTTTTTTTCCCCTCCACTATTCTAGTTTAAATACAATATTCCATTTTTACCTTCCTTAACAATTAGAGTTTCATTTTCCCCAGTGTTTCTGCCCTTATTATTTGTCTCCCCCCCCCCCCCAATTTTAGCCCATAAGGGTTTTTCTTTGTTTCTGTTTGATTTATAGTATTTTTATCTTTCCTCTCTACCTGATGTGGTGGGGTACTGTGTATGATCAGGCTGGCAAAAGAGCTGTTGACTTGAAGAGAACCACCTAAGCCAGCACCCCCAGAGGTTGGGGTTTTTTAAGGTTGGGTTAAAGTACCCTACTATGCACCTATATTATTCCTGTCTCTTACTTTCAGTGCCACTTTTCTTTTTGTCAATATTTTCTTTTATTCACCCTCTCTTCTTTCTCTTTTTTCTTTCTTTTTAAAATCTTTTTTCCATCTTACTCTTCAATCTTCTCATCCTTCTCGTCCTGTACTAAAAGGACTCATTAAAACTTTAGGCCAGAGGCACAGAAATTTAAAGAGCAAGAGGAAGTGAAAGGAAAATTAGGGCAAGGAAACAGATACAAGAAAACAATCATGAAGAAGGATCAGCAGAAAAATTTTGGCAACATGAAATACTAGTCCAGAGCAACCCCTTCAAGGGACTGTGAGTTAGCTACTGCAGAGAATTCCAACTATAAAGAAATGTTAGAAATTGCAGAAGAGGAATTTAAAATACAGATGATGAAAACAATGAAGGAAATTGCTGAGAAAGTGGAAAACAGCCACAAGGAAATCCAAAACAGAATCAAATAAGAGATGAACGATATGAAGAATATAGAAAGGATATAGCAGTGCTGAAGGAACTGAAGCAGTCTGAAGTCAATTTTAGGGAACTTAAAGATGCAATAGAAAGTATCATCAACAACATAGCAACTTCAAACTCCTGGGCTTGGTGTCGCCCAGACCTCCATAAGATCTGTGCAGTGACCCCTGACCGGTGACCCGCACCCACCAGGCCTCCGCATTCCTTGACCAGGAACTGCGGGAGCCATGCAACCCTGCGTCCTCCCTCCTGTGTCCTCCCAGCCTCAACACTAGCCCGTTCATCTGGCCAGAGACTCAGGTAGTTGCATGCCCTCTGGAGCCTTCCCTGTCTCTGCGCAGAGCCCTTCGCCTGGCCAGAGACTGCTGGAGCCTTGGGCTCTCTGTGCCAAAGTCACTGGGTGCCAGGCACTCCCAGAACTGGGCGCACCATCTCCAGCCCTGTTGCTGGATCTGGGTGTGTCACACACCGGAGCTACTTCCACAACCAGAACTCCCTAGCTAGAGCAGCCCCAGAGGAACTACACAGGGTCACTCCCTCCAAAGATCCAGCAACAATAGAGTGATCCCGCTGGGGTCTAATCTTGGAGAGACACCTTCCCAACTCTGAGGACGGCCAGAGGCAATGGTGAAAAACAATCATTAGGCAAAATCAACAGAAAAACTCCGGCAATGTGAACAATCAGAGTAGATCAACTCCCCCAACGATCAATGGGGCAGAAACAGCACAAG
>CAUYPK010027959.1:0-12694 GCA_963574355.1 Loris lydekkerianus
CCTTAGCAAAGTATCCCAGGAATGGAAGAAAAAGTATCCAATGTACTCAGCCCTACTATGAAGCTAAACTATAGCTTTCACATGAAGGCTATAACCCAACTATACCACAAGACTATGAGGAAAGGACCAAGGAAGGGGAATGGAGGGGGGAGGTTTTGGTGGAGGGAGGGATGTGGGTCGGGCCACATCTATGGTGCATATTTTTATCTATAATAAAAAATAAATAAATAAATAAATAAATAAAAGATGGCATGCACTCTCTCTAATTCCAACTTTACTATTTTTGTTAAACATTAACAGATACGGATGAATGTAGTTTTGAGCCCATTTTAGGGAGAGGGAAATGGAAAAGACTGCAAAAGAATATTAAAATTTAAACAATATTAATATTAAACAACTGTATGTAAAAAGTAGCCTAAGCATGGAAGTATGAAATATAATTTTAAAAAAGGGAGATAAAGAAATCTTTTCTAAAATTGTTACTTTGAATTATGTTGTTCTAAAATAGCCTTAAAATATCTAGTACAGTAATGATTTTATTCATACTTGGCATCTTCTCTATTAATGGGATGTTCAAACAACTCTACAGAGTGGTGCCTGTGGCTCAGTGAGTAGGGCGTCGTCCCCATATACCAAGGGTGGCAGGTTCAAACCCAGCCCCGGCCAAACCGCAACAACAAAAAAAATAGCCGGGCATTGTAGCAGGCGCCTGTTGTCCCAGCTGCTTGGGAGGCTGAGGCAAAAGAATCGCCTAAGCCCAGGAGTTGGAGGTTGCTGTGAGCTGTGACACCACAGCACTCTACCAGAGGGCAGTACAGTGAGACTCTGTCTCTACAAAAAAAAAAAAACTCTACAGATGGATATGCTTCTTTATAAAAGTTGGAATGTTTTAGGGAGAAAAAAGAGGACTTATGCACTTTTCTTCACATATATAGTAAATATAGACATATCTCCCACATACATTCATACTCCTTTAAATTCTGGAAGCAGAGACTGAATAAAACACAGAATTGAATTTAAAACAAAACAGAATTGAATTTCCGTACTCAAAAGTAAATAAGCATAACAATACATAGTATTGGCTTTCCAAGGAATAATTTGGGTCTGGAAACTCATACAGTACAAAATGGAAATGGATCTTTTAATTAACTTGGTTAAAACTTCTTTTTAAATACAATTTTCAAAAATATGAGAATTTTAAGAGTAACCTCACTTTTATATAAGTTTAGCAGCTACAACTTCATTCCCCAAGCCACTCCAACACCACAAAAAATGATGTTTGCTTATTAAATAAAGAAGCCCCCAAAGAGAAAAAAGAACTATTTCTCATCCTCCATGAACTATTAACATTGCCAGCTCAATGGTTAAATATTAATAATATCCTTCTCAGTTAAATAAATGAAAAAATTAACCTCCCAATCGTATAGCTTTGAATTTTTGAATACTTTAAACCTCCTTGCTGATCTACAAATTAATTTATTAGTTATATTTAAATAAAGATACAGAATAAAAATCACTCAGACAGTAAATATTAATTAATAAGCTGCTCTATAGCCTCATCATCATTCTTATAAAACAAATGGCCATTAGAGAAATTTTCTGTTTTTACCTCACTAATGTTTTCATGTCTTAATTTGGTCTTCTACAAATAAAAAACATATAAAGAGATGGCAATTACATGACTCTACTTGTAGAAGAATAAATTTTGGCTAGATATGGTGGTTCATGCCTGTAATCCAAGCACTTTGGGAGGCCAACACAGAAAGATTGCTTGAGGCCAAGAGTTCAAGACCAGCCTGGGCAACATAGTGAGACCGTGTCTCTACAAATTAAAAAAAAAATTAAAAATTTAGATGTGGTAGTGGTGAGTGCCTATAGCCCTACCTACTTGGGAGGCTGACGAGAAAGAATCCCTTAAGTCCAGGGGTTCAAGGTTGCAGTGAGCTATGATCAGGCTACTGCACTCCATCCTGGGCAATACAGCAAGACCTGGTCTCTAAAAGAAAAAAAAAAAAGTATATTATCTTACATGACACACTGGAACTAGAAGAGGTTAATGAGAAAGTAATTATTATTCAGTTCTTTTCTGCTGTCAAACCATTCCTCCCCTAAATCTGAAATCAAAATAATTTATATCATCCTATAAAACTAACAATTATTCATCATTTGAACTGCTCAGATATTAAATAATTCATCTGTGTAACTTTCATAAGATGCAGATTAGGTTTGTACACATTTTTCAATAATCATTTCCAAACACTGAATTCAATCCTTACAAACTCACTGCAACAAATACAAAACACTTAAGAAGATGCTATCAATATCTCCAAAAATCCTTCATTTATGAAAGATCTACACTCTACAGTCTCATGCTTTCAATCCAAAATACCAGATTATTTGCTACATATTAATACATTTTATAGGATGGTCAAGTCAGATACTAGAAAAGGTTAAAATCCTTATAATCCTTTGTTCTCTTTTTCTACCTGATAAATGTTTATATTTTAACTTTTTGCAATACTTCAAACTTAAACAGAGATTTAAATATAAAAGAAAGACATCCCTCCACATGTCAACTATGTTTAATTCCTCTTTATAACACCAGAACCTTGAACATACAGAAAGCTCTTTAAAGATGCTTATTAAATGGATGAACGAAGAACAAATCAATCAATAAATATATGACGTGACACTGTAATAACATGTTAAGAAGAATCATACTATTAATTCTTTTAACATAATAAATCACTTCTCTGTATTTGCCTTAATTTCATTTCTGCAGGCATCAATTTATAAAATTCATATGCACATTTTCAAAACATTTCAGGTAGATTAGCAATTGTGAAACAGACTTACAAATTTACACATTAATATTTATTAAAAGTAAAATGAAGAAGGAAGAGAGGAAGGGGTATCATAATTCATAGTGGAAAAAGTTATTATACTTATGCTGAGGGTCAAGAATTCATTTAGCCGTTTAAAAGTCAGTCAAGAATAATCATCTTTGTTGAAATTCCATGAACTAGAAAACCAAAGAAGCTATTACTATGAACATATGCTTATTAAGGGCCCACTATGTATTTGTCACCATACTAAATACTGAAGTCTAATTTCCCTTGAGGAAAAGGAATTCAGAACTTCAACCCTGAATTCTAAAATATGTAAGCCATACTGACCTTGGAGATGAAGTAACAAGAGGGAAAAAGGGAATAAACAAGTAAAGAATAAACTACTAAGCAAAACAGTATATAAATTTCAACATACTTAGTGATGCTGAGTTTGCAAAACACCATATTGTATAACAACATGTAAATATGTAGCTATAAAGATCAAACCTTACAAAGTTTTGCAAGAATAAAATATAAAAAGACTCACAGATAAAAAGTAGTTTGGGGGCCAAAATGGAAACAAACAAAACCTAATATACTGACCTTGCTAAAAAACAGTATTATTAAAAATGCTACTTCTGTGAGCCTTGCATGTTCTGTTTACTTCTAGCACTCAGCACAGTGACTGACGTGCAGGAGGCGTCCAATAAACACTTGCTGAAGAGCCAGAGATAAACAAAAAACTGATCCTTGTCTTCAATCACCTTATGAAGGGGATAAGAAATTGCTAATCACAATTCAACATTAAGCAGTGCTGTAATACAGTAGTTTACACAGCAGCAATCCGCACCCGTTGCGGCACCAAGGAGCAGTTTCATGGAAGACAATTGTTCTGCGCTGGGGGCTGGGGGAGGATGGTTTTGATATGAGTCTGCAAGCAACTGATTTATCATGGTCTCTGCGCAGTCAGACCTCTCTGCTAATGACAGTCTGTACTTGCAGCCACTTCCCAGCACTAACATCATCATTTCCTCTCCACTCAGATCATCAGGCGTTAGAGTCTCAAAAGGAGCATGCCAGCTAGATCCCTCCCTTGCACAGTTGATAGTAGGAGTCACGCTCCTGTGAGAATCTGATGCCCCCACTGATGTGACAGGAGACGGAGCGCAGGTCGTGATGCGACTGTAAATATAGAAGAGGCGTCACTCACTCGCTCCCCCACCGCTGCTCACCTCTAGCTGTGCAGCCCCGGCAGTGACAGGCTGCAGTCGGCTACCAGTGCACAGCCTCGGGGATGGCGACTACACTTACAAAGAGCAGAGGAAGAGGCACAGAGTACAGAGGAGATTGTTAGGAAATGCCTTCAAGGTCAGTAAAGACTTGAGGGAAAGCAGAGTTAACCAAGGAAAGACTTATTCAATAAACGTTACAAAAAGCATGAGCCTAAGTACAGTGAGGAAGTGAGAATCAGAGGAGTGTTCAGGGACGCGCAACCAAGGCAGGAGACTAAACTAAAGGGCATATTTGGGAGTATAACAAAACAGGAAAATTTATTGCTTGCACAGGAAGGCACACTCCAAAACAGTCAGGATTTTTTTTTTTTGGTCTATTTTTTCACTACTAGTATACTGCAAAAATGGCCCCAATTCTCCTACTCCTATCCATACCTCTTGAAACATGATTGTACAGCCCTTCCCACTAAAAAAATGGAGTCATTTATTTCATCCCTTGAATTTCAGCTGGCCTTGTGATTTGCTTTTGGCAAAAGAATGCAGAACAAGCAGCATTGTGCCACCTTCAACTGTGAGTCTCACAGCTCTTGCATGTTTCCTTTCTCTGGGAACCTTGCTCCTGCCATGTGGGAAACCCAGGATAGCCTATTGGATAATGAGAGACACACTGCCCAGTTAATTCCCACTGCCTCAGACAAAGGATCAATAAACTTCTCCCGTAAAGAGACAGAAGAGTAAAAACTTCAGGCTTTGAAGACCATATGTGATTTCTGTGTGTATTCATCTTTGTTTTTTTTTTATTATAACTCTTCAAATTATAAATAACATTCTTAGCTTGGGGGCCACAGCTGACCCCTGATGGGCAGCCAGTCCCCAAAAGCAGAACTGTCTTCCTGAGCATAAATGCTTAAACAAGCCCAGCTGAGCCCAAAGAGCTGCCCCTTGAGCCCAATACAAATTGTCAACCTAATAATCATGAGCTTAAAAAAAAAATGTTGGTAGTTGTTCACCACTACATTTTAGAGTGGTAAATTAATCATCAAAAGCCTACTGATACACTATTCTACCTTCAAAGTTTACAACTGTACCTGTCACTTAGTAGGCACTAAATATTTAGTGAATAAAATAACAAATAGGAAGAATTACAGAAGCCAGACATGTCATCTTATGCCAGTTTGTAGACTCAGAGGCCCACAAGGGCCACGCAAGTCACAGCAGTGCGTGCTACCAGCATCTCGCGATCTAGTGGGGAAAAGCCAGGTATAAGGCAAATTATACAAATATTATTACGTCCTCGCCTACTCCCCACCTCAAATTCATTTGACTAGCAAGCAAGAAATCACCCCCATAGTTATCAATAACACTCACCAAGAAACAGCCCACCACGGTACCAGGGGAACTTGCCACAAGATGCTGCTAAAACTAAGGAGCGAGCTTCGCTGCCACCTTTTAGTCAGCAAGCTGAGCGCAGAGAGCAAGGAGGAGGAAAGCACACCAGGACAGGAACAGCCCCTTCCTCCTGCAGTGTCCCTCCAGCACCCTCACCGACAAACATAACATGCGCCAGCTGGCAAAGGAGAAAAGTTCAGGGTACAGCTCCAGTATCACAGACCAGTGCAACAATGAAGGGTGGATTTGGAACTGAGAGGCAATAAATTGGTAACTGGCACACGCTCCCATTTCATTTCTCAAAAGGATTTAAAGTGGCCGTAACTTAAAAAAAAAAAAAAAAAAAATCATGCGCAAGAAGAGAAAATAAAAGTAGAGACACAATTACTGAAATTAGACTGTAAATTTTGACCCACCTTCTATGTGATTAAATTTCTAAATAATTATGATTACTTATGGGGTTTTGAAGAGGATAATATGAAGTTAAAGCTCATCTTTTAAAATGGGGATGTTATTCCCAACTACGCTTACAAAGGTTACAGAACACACACACAAAAGAATATATTACAAGTTTTAGGTCACCCAGTTCTCTAAATGATTTATTAGTGTCTACATGTTTATATTCTGCACATTTGTCACATAGGATACATTACTTCTTAAATTAGGGAAATTAAAAACAATTTTGAAGTATAACTGGTCACTAAATATCAATGCATGGGATGAAGGGTGTATAGCCTCTTATGTAACAGGATTCTAAATTCCTTTGAAAGAACACACATTAGAAGGAAATTATTTCTGCAAAGTAAATCCTGAAGTTTTAGGTTATTTCCTAATAGCTGTGGATTTAGAGAGAATAAACCAAATGTTAATCCTTTCAAATGTTATGAACTGTACCAGCAAATTCATACTGTTTAATGATGCAGGAGCACAGCTTTAAGGGAAAAATCTCCTACAAATAAAAAATCAACCAGAGTAGGAGATCCGATCATGGCTGTTTCTCTGATAAACGTATACACCCAGGAACACCTAAAGGTAACATCACCTCACCTACTCACAAGCTCCCCATAGTGCCAACTGGTCAGCCCCATGTCCTAATTCCTACAGGCTCTTAACTGAAGGAAACACACACACACACACAAATGGCCTCATTAAAAATCAAAGGATACAAGTTAAAATCATCAATATGTAACTTTACAGCCAACAGGATCAGAAAAGTTTTAGAGGTCTAAAATACCAATCACGGAAGAGGACAGGGAGCAACAGAAACGTCTATCTTATTGATATGGTAGGAATTCTTTATACTTATGGTTACAATCCTGCCATGTTATTAAGTATTACAAATTTCTTCTTCTAATTTCTGACTTGCCTTTTCTTTATGGCATCTCCTGATAAACAGAACTTATTAATTTTAATTTAGCCAAATTTAGTTTTTTCCTTTATAATAAGCATAAAATCTTTCCCTTCAAAAAAACCCAAGAAATAATACACAAAAACAAAAATCTTGACGGGGGTGAAATCACCCTATAAAGACATGTCCTTATACTGACAAACTTAAGAGTTTTGCCTCCACATTTAAATGGGGGAGCAGTACAGAGAGGGTTAGGTTCAAATACGGCTGCACTACGATGGCCCTGGGCAGAGTATATTCATATTAAGCATGAAATGTCCCATTTCCTTAAGTACTGAGTTTGACATTTGATATCTCTGACATTTTACTTTGACACTTCTTGTATTTTTTCCAATGGGAAGATACATACATTCTCATTCTTTCAAACATATGTTTTGGCTTGTGATTATTTTTCATATCTTTTTAGAGTAATTTTTGTGAAACCATGGATAAGCAAAAAATTTGTGCAATTTTCAAATAGGAGTTCCATCGTGGAACCCATGCAGCGCAGATAGCTTGAAATATCAATGAAGTGTTTGGAAAGGACGTTGCTGATGAATGCACAGTACACCGATGGTTTGAGATGTTCCATTCTGATTATTTTAATCTTGAAAATGACCCATGTGGGTGATCTAAAACCAAGGCTGACAATGATGACCTGAAAGCTATAATGGAAGCAATCCATCTCAACCTATGCATGAATTAGCAGCAAAGCTTGGTGTTACTATTCCAACTATATTGGACCACTTGAAACAAATCAGCAAGGTAAAGAAGCTGGATAGCTGGGTTCCACATAAATTAAACAAGTGTCAGGAGAGAAATCATGTCAAAGCTTGCCTTTCTTTACTGTCACAACAAAAAGGAGAACCATTTCTACACCACATTCTATTTGTAATGAAAAATGGATTCTTTTGACAGGTGCAAGCATCCAGCACAATGGTCAGATAAAGATGAAACACAACCTAAAACTGAATATTCATCATAAAAAGATAACTGTGTCCGAGTGGTGGGCCAGCACTGATAGTATCCACCACAGCTTCATGAAACCTGTCAGTCAATTACAGCAGATGACTACAGCAAACAAGTGGATGAAATGACGAGGATGCTTGCAATTAAATAGCTGAGACTGGTCAACGGAGAAAGCCAATCCTCATGCAAGATAACACTCTTAACACGTGACACACAAGCAACACTGCTCCACCGTATTAACCAGATCTTGCACTACTGACTGCCACTTCTTTTTTGTGAAGGCTTTGGACCACTTCATGCAAAGAAAAATATTTATTCTCAACAAGCTGTGAAAAATGCCTTTCATGATTTTATCACCAAAAACACATGAGGAAGGATAAGTGAGTGACCATAAATTCTCGGAAGAAACTTTTTTCCTCTTCTGCTTAAAGCCAAGGCCAGTGAGAAAATTTCCTTTGCCCGCTTCTGTAGGTTCCCTCTTGTTCCCTTTATGCTTACTCACCCCTTCCCTAAAGTACTTTCCCATCTGGTTCCTAGCCTATGGAAGCCCAAATCTTGGGTCCAAGCCCCTCAATACTCTAAAGTCCCACATCACCTAGATCTACGTGTGTCCCCAAGGTGTCTATCTAATGGCTTTGAAGCTATCTCACTTCCCTGGTCTTCTGCTTATTCTTTTTTGCAGATTTATCCATTCCTTTAAAATGACTTTTTAATGTCATCATTTTTCTTAATCAAACATGTTTAATGTTTTATAGATAAAAGATTCAGTCAGCCATACTGTTCAAAAAAGAAATGCAAAGAATGCCTTCTTGACTGCTCGACATAAGGTCTTAAGTTACATCAAGCTTTTAAACGTTTTCTACCTGAAAGGAATTTTTCTAGAAGTTACTTTAGGATAGCCTATTCCAATAGGAAAATTTTTTTAGAAGAAGGATTTAGTAAGTCAGTTCATGCAGGTGGTAATGAAATCAAAGGTATTTAAATGTGGAAATGTTTGTATTAGAACAATTAGCCAAATAACCAGTGTAGCATGAATACAATTTGAGAACTATTTAAAAAACATGAGATGATTTACTTTAATACTATTCTATTTAAATCAGGCCAATTCACTTTCTAGTCATATATCATACATCAAGAGTTATGCTAAAGTATACAATTCTATTATAATTACATCCCCAAATACTTCTTTTCATGTTCTAAAAAACAGTCACAATAGCCAAAATGCCACATATTACTTTGCATAATATTATTCAGCCATTTCAACCAAAAAATCTCAGTTTACAGTAATGGAGGGCCTTGTTTAGCAGGGCTTGTTTACAAGCACGATAGCTCCGTATCTGATCAATGATCTCCGCTAAGTATAAAGCTTCCATTTAGCTATTCAAATATTTGAATACCTACCATGTGCTGTCTCCTGTCTCTACTAGAAACAGTAGAGAGAAGTATGTAATTGCCAAAACCAGCAGCCACTCCAACCTCTTCTCTATTTCATAGGCTCTATTCCCTGATGAGAAGAAATAAGGAAAATTTTCCCACTTTTTTTCCTAGTACTATTTTATATTTTTAAAATCCTGACCTATGCCTGGTATTTGTAGCTCAAATAATTCAGAACAATCCAGAAAAGTCTATGCCACTTCATATTACACTTTATAAATTTCAGAACTAGTTCTTTCATTAAGGAAAGAACAACCCAGCTAATTACTGAACCTTCATATCTCCAGATCACTTTGCTTTTCTTATCACTTATGAAACTAACATTGTGACCGGTAGTGAACCGTGAGGCAAAAATGCTGCAGACACTGACAAGGTGACTCTAAGAGTTATATGCAAATTTAAGGATTAAGAATACCCTATGGCAATAGCCAAGAATAAAAGGTTTATACTATCAGAGATATCAAGAAGTATTATAAAGCAACAGTAATTAGAAAGTATATTACTAGAGCAAGGACAAAAACAGAACAATAGAACATTACAGAGCTGCATTGTCCAGGAAATACAGGAGGCACCAGACTCAGCTGACCATCAGGTACTATGTGGCTAGTGTAATCTGGAAACCGAATTTTAAATAATTTTTAAAAGTTTAATTAATTTAAATTCAAGAACTGATAATTGAATCAGTTATTGGAAAACCTTTAGCTATGATTCAGATCAAATTAAGTACATGAATCTACTTATTCAAATGTGAATTTTATAAATCTAAATACAGATCAAGGATTTTTGATGAAAAGTTTGAGACTGAGGTCAGATGTGCTATAAATGTTAAACAAATGCTCTATTTTAAAGACACCGCACAAAGAACAGAATGCAAATTATTTCATTAAGAAATTTCATATTGTTACATGTTACGAGAATATTATTTACATGTTGGAGTCAATGAAATAAAGTCCTTAAGTGAATTCTTTTTGTCTTTTTTAAATGTGACGGCTAAAAAATGTAAACATGTGGCTCACAGTTGTGTCCTGCATTACTTATCTATTACAGTGAGTCCAAAAGAGTCACTAATTTGTAAGAAAGGTGGTACCGCAAGTGTGTGAGGAAAGGATGGTTTTTAAATAAATGCAGTTGAGCAAACTGAGTATCCGTAAGGGAAGAAAAAAGAATTTTGAGCCTACACATCAGATACAAAAATCAATCCCAGACAGATTGTATATCAAAACGAGAAAGTCAGAGCAATAAAGCTGTCAGAAGAAAACAAAGAGTTCTGATCATTACCTTGGGCAAGGCAATATTTCAAAACAGGATCTTTAAAAGTATTAATCATTTTTTAAAACTGATAAATTGGACTACATTAAAATTAAGAACTTTTGAGAGCGTGAAAAGGTAAGCCTGACTGAAGAGGAAAGTACTGGAGTACGGGAAGCATGTGAAAAAGAGGAGTGATGAGGGACAAACCCACACAGGAAGGACACCCCATAAAATAGTGTCTCCCTTTTGACCACTGTTCCCCAGTTAATACATTCTACTTAAGGAAAATTTCATGTCACTAAAGTTTACCCAGTCAAGAAACCAAATCTAGCTAGCCAATTCTGATTCATTTTAGAAATACACACTTATTTTATTTTATTTTATTTTTATTTTTTATTTTTTTTGAGACAGGGTCTCCCTTTGTCACCCTGGGTAGAGTGTTGTGGCATCATAGCTCACAGCAACCTCAAACTCTTGGGCTCAAGCGATTCTCTTGCCTCAGCTCCCAAGTAGCTGAGACTACAGGCACCCGCCACAACGCCTGGCTATTTTTAGAGCTGGGATCCTGCTCTTGCTCAGGCTGGTCTCAAACTTGTGAGCTCAGGCAATCCAACTGCCTGGGCCTCCCAGATGGCTAGGATCATAGGCGTGAGCCACCACGCCCCGCCTATACATTCTTAAAGATAACACACACATGACTACACATGGTCACTGTGAGAGTCAGTATTTAAGAAATAAGTTATCCTTTAAAAAAGGTATCCTCAAATTAAAATTAGTAAAATAAATATTTAAAAACATAACTGGGACTTTCGGTCTAAACAAGCTAGTTTACACCAGTTTCTCCCTGTTCCTCCCTTCTCAGCACAACCATACACCCAAGAAAGAAAACTCTAAATGTTAGTGTTGAGAAAAAGGCAAACTGGTTTGGGGAACCAGGATTAGAGAAACAATACAGAGGCAGGACATCTTGTGTGCCCTCCGCTCAACAGAGGAAGGAAAACCAGTCCCAGCGGGTCCCAACCCCCCATCCAGGAGGGAAGGCAGTCTGGGTAGACTCATTCTTCCCTAGGAATCCCTACAACACCAAGTGAACACAACACCAAAGGCAAGGGGGCATAATTGGGAACCCCAGTAATAAGCAGCCAAGGGAATCAATCTACTTTTCTAAAATCAGAGACTCCCCCGCCTGAGGGAATGACACTGAGGAGGCCAGACAGCAAAGATAAGAGGAATTTCTCCATAAGTATTCAGCCTGGGAGACCTGAACCTCCCCTTTCCACCTAGAGACGAGAGGTAGCCCAGCCTAGGAAAAGTGCTTGTACCTCCTCTGCCAGCACCAACAGAGACCTCTGGGAGCCCCTGTGGTAACAGATAAACATCATAAACCAGAAGAACACCACAGTGGGAGGCTCTAAGAATTAAGGCATCATTGAAATCACAGCCCTGGAAAGGTTGTATGATATTATGCTACACCTGAACAGGATGACTGCCTGCGTAAAGTCTTTTTTGCAGTTTTTGGCCAGGGCTGGGTTTGAACCCGCCACCTCCAGCATATGGGGCCAGCACCCTACCCCTCTGAGCCACAGGCACCGCCCCCTGCATGAAGTTTTATTTGAGAGAGAGAGAGAGACACAAAGAGAGAAAGAGAAAAGGTCATAATATATAATTATAAATATAAATAAAAGTTATATATGTAATTATATAATTATATATATAAACAGAGAGGAATAACAATGGCAGACTAAACAGGGTGTCCAACCTGTGACTCATGGGCCACATTAAGATTATTATTATTATTTTTTTTGTAAGTGTATTTGACATTTTTATCTTAGGCTGCAAAAACAAAAACAAGCAAGCAAACAAACAACAACAACAAACTTGAAATAGGCTTGTCAAAAGACGTAAATTCATCCTTTCCAGGGAAGCAGAAGGCAAACCATCCTGCTTCACTGCTGCTTGCACTCTGCTGGATTTTGATCCTTCTTCAGGTCATAGTCTGGATTGTTTTCCTCATCTCCTTCTCCTTCCCCTTCCTCATCTGCTCCTTCACCTTCTTCATCATAATCATCGTCATCATCTTCAATAGCTTCTCCAGTAAAGTATAACACTGATCTTGGGATTATACGCTCACGTAAAAAGTGACCAATTTCAAAGTCTGCAGCAAGAATAGCTTCAGCATCATCGTCCAGATCTCCACTTTCAGG
>CAUYPK010027965.1:0-23228 GCA_963574355.1 Loris lydekkerianus
AATACTCAGCATTGTCAACATACCGACAATTTACCTCCATTTAATACGAAATTGGCTGTGTGTTTGCTGTAGATGGCCTCTATCAGTTTAAGAAATGTCCCTTCTATACCAATTTTCTTCAGTGTTCTGATCATGAAGGGACGCTGGATAGGGCCACATCTACCGTGCATCTTAGAATGGGCACAGGCGAAACTTACTAAATGCAGAAAACAAATGCCTACATACAGTAACTAAGAAAATGCCATGAAGGCTACGTTGAACAGTTTGATGAGAATATTTCAGATTGTATATGAAACCAGCACATTGTACACCTTGATTGCACTAAGTGGTGAATGGATAAGGGATATTTCCAAGTCAATCTATTGATCCAATTCAATAGTTTTTTGGTAGATATTTATAATCAAATTCTAAAAATCACATTTATTAAAGGGTTTAATAGGCAATATCCACTAAACACAATTTATTAAAGGGTTGAATATCCACAGACATTTTTAAAAGAAGAACAAAGCTGGTAGACTAACACTGCCTGATTTCAAAACTTCAAAATTACTACAATCACAAATGTGCAATTTTATTAAGACAAACAAATTCATCAAGGAAAAAAAAAACATATTTTCTGTCAACTGATTTTTGAGAAAGGTGCAAAAGCTACTCAGTAAAAAAAAAGGTTAATCTATCTAGCAAATGATAGATATGCTGGAACAATGTGATACCATACTTTGAAAAATGAACTTTGATCATTTTTCACTTCACACCACATACAAAAATTCACCCATGATAAATCATAGATATAAGTATAAATTTAAAACTATAAAACTTCTACAAGAAAACAGAAAAGTTTTAGACCTTGTTTTAGGCAAAGGTTTCTTAACTATGACATCCAAAGCACAATCCAGTGATCTTTGGGCATTGTGGCAGGTGCCTGTAGTCCCCGCTATGTGGGAGGCTGAGGCAAGAGGGTCATGTGAGGCCAAGAGTTAGAAGTTGCTGTGAGCTATGATGCCATGGCAGTCTACCAAGGGTGACAAAGTGAGACTATCTCAACAACTACAACAACAATAGCAGCAAAAGACAAAACACTATGTATGAGAGAAAAATATTGATAAGCTGGGCTTCATCAAAATTAAAAAGATTTCCCTTCAAAAGAAACTGCAAGAGACACTGTCAGGAGAATGAAAACACAAGCCACAGACTAAAAGGTAATATTTGCAAAACATATATCACATAAGTTGACTTAAATTCAGATCCAAAAGTCTCCAAATCCAGTAATCAGAAAACAACCCAAACACGGATAAAAGATGTGAGTCACCAGTCCACTAAAAAAAAAAAAAAAAAAGATGCACAGATGGCAAATAAAGCACATGAAAAGATGCTCAAAATCATTAGTCATTAGGGAAAAGCAAATTAAAAACACAAGTACTACTGCATACCTATTAAAATGGCTAAAATTTAAAAGGGTGACCTTACCAAATATTGGCAAGTATGTGGAGACACTGGAACCGTTATTCACTGCTGATGCAAATGTAAAATGGTACAACCACTTTGGAAAATAGTTCCGTAGTTTAAAAAGAAATTTAAACCTACACCAATCATACGATCCTAGGTGTTTTAATCAAGGGAAAAGTACTCCTATAACAAATGTTTATAACAGCTGTATGTGTAACAATCCAAGTGTGAATCAGTGGTGAATGGATAAACTCATTGCAACATACAATGGACTACTACTCAGAATTTAAAAAAGAATAGAATGAATTACATACACACATAATAACATGGATGAATCTTAACACAATCACCTTAAGTTAAAGAAGCCAGAGTGGGTGTTTCTATTTATTCAAAATTCTAGAAAATTCCCTGGCCATTGGCAGAGGGATTACACAGGGGCAAAAGGAAACTTTGGGGGGTGATGGGTACGTTCATTACCCTGCTCAAAATTCTACATCTTAACTAAGCATGGTTTATTATCCTATGTCCAAAAAAAAAAAAAAAAAAAATGCAATTAAAAACATAGGTCAACTCTACTTTGGGGGGCTGTTTGCCTCCCACTGGATTTGGCAGTTAGTTACACGGATGTCTGATACACTGTTTTCACGATTCAGCTGGAAATCTCTTATATTCTTTGGATGCTTCAAGTGGTATATGTATAAACAGAGACACTTACTTGATTTTTATAGGTATTAAAATGCTTTTATGGAAACTTCAGTGTGGTTAGGTCTATGCTCTTGTCTTTTTAAAACTAAATTCATTAGGATATGGGGAGGGTTGTGTACAAGTTTCAGAAAGCTGAGGAAACTCTAGTAATAAACCAGCATGCCTGCTTTTAACAAAAGGCCTGAGACGCCTACGTGAGGACACACATGTGGACGATTGTCAGGGCAAGGCTCTCTCAGTCAAGTTTGTCTTCTCCACAGGGGATCTTTAGAGTGCCTTCCTGGAGAAGAGATTTCATCTGCTACCTACAATTATGTTTTGTAGTTTTGCTATTCTGTCACCCCCAACAAAGTCACTCCAAAAATGATGATGTCAGGTGAATAATTAGGCATTTGTAGGCTAAGTCACAAGTCTTTTTATTTTATTTATTTATTTTTTTAGGCATGGGGTCTTGCTGCATCCCTGAGGCTCGAGGGCAGGATCATGGATCGCTGCAGCCTCTCCACCTGGGCTCCAAGAATCCTCCCTCCTCAGCCTTCCAAATAGCAGGGACTACAAGCATGCACCACTGTGCCTGGCTACTAAGTTTTTTAGAATGAGTGCATTAACTACCATCTGCATACAATACAATATTAAACTCCTTCCTCTATGCTTATATTAATTTTTGCTCTTTTCAGCTGGCTGTAATAAACAAAGACTGACTCTGTGATTTAGGTAGGAATTTTGCCTGGAGGAGAGACGGGCAGATCCAGGTTAAATACCTATAACATGTCACCCATTTCCATATATTTCCATATAATATCTCAACATTTGGAACTTTTCTTTCTTTTTTTTTTTGCAGTTTTTGGCCGGGGCTGGGTTTGAACCCACCACCTCCAGCCTATGGGGCCGGCGCCCTACTCCTTTGAGCCACAGGCACTGCCCCATTTGGAACATTTTAAAATCATTATCTGTAACACAAACATCCACACAATTTTTTCATCTCAAATTTATATAATTTTTTTCTACTTGGAAAAATATTTCCAGTTTTATTCCATGATATTCTGACTCTGTTCAACTGAACAAATAGCATTTCCTCCAAGCAGACAAAATCAAGTAGTAGAACTCTGGAATAGGAAGTCCATAAATCTGGGTTTATTCTAAAAGACTGGGTGATCTTGAGCAAGTTTCAACATCCGTAAAAGGAGAGCTGTTTGAATTGGCTGATTTCTAAGATTCCTCCCAAAGTAAAAATGTCTGATTTGAACTACTCCATGTGGGTCAATGTCTTATTTAGCACACGGGGTGACTCCTACACTGCCGTAAACTTCCTAGGTGAGCTATGTGGGCCTCAAATGGTGCTATCCATCACTTTTCACCCAACTTTCAAATAGAGAAGAAATGACTGGTTTTGTTTGAGTGCCAAGAAATAAAGAACCCAAATGCCAGTGCAGGGCTTTCCATCAACTCTCTCATTTCAGAGACATTCTGGCTGCCAGGACCAG
The DNA here is from genome assembly GCA_963574355.1 of Loris lydekkerianus. NCBI lineage: Eukaryota > Metazoa > Chordata > Mammalia > Primates > Lorisidae > Loris > Loris lydekkerianus. The sequence continues at coordinate 3,636 of CAUYPK010027965.1, forward strand.
CTCCCTACGTCAGCACCGCCACTTGGAATTGGCTGATTCCAGAAGGGAGTCTGGTTACACCGCAGGGCCTCAGGAGGATTTTGGCACCTTTCAATCCAAGATGTAACTGATGCTGCCCTAATGATAAATAAGTATCTTCTTCCCCATTTCCTCCCTAATTTTAATTACAGCTGGAGTATTTCTTTTCTATCTGCTGACAAATTAGGTCCCTACATCAACAAAGGGAAAACATTGCCGTGTCCAGCCCATTTTGTTGCCTGCTGGACTTTACCTTTAAACTAATCATTATAGGGAGTTAAAACCTAACACTTTTCTTCCAGTTGTTAGGTAAACATCTCCCGTGATCCTTGTTTTTTTTTTTTGTTTTTTTTTTTTTTAGTAGATTGGTTGTATGGAAAATCACCAGTTCAAAAATTATGATGGGTTACCCTAAGCATTTCAGGCAAGGAGCAGACAGAACTGGCTACTTGGACAGAGTTACTGGATTAAGTGTTTAGCTTACCTGCTTGTCAGTGGTGCATGTGCAGGGAGACACTCAGAAAAAGGATTCTCACTGTGATAATGCAGCCAAAATGAGCTCTCTACTTGTTTTGCAGGTCAAGTAAAATGACGTTTTCCTTCCCTGAAGAATAAAACTCTTTAATCTTAGAACGAATTACTTAAAACAATCAAAATCGTGCTCAACAGAGATGGGGCTGTATTAAAGACGCAAATGGAGGCACTTGCCTTAAATTAAAAATTTAACTGGGAACAAAAAATACTCAGTAATTATGATGCTAATAATGAAATACTGAAAAGGAAGATAAACACCAAATCAACCTGGGAAAAAAATCCACGATGAATAAAACTTCAAAATTTTAAAGGAAGATAGAACTAATATTACTTAACTGGGTTTTTCTTTTGCTCAGGCTTGGGACGCACGCATAGATCCACACATCAGCATTGCTGACACTATCTTTTCTTTTTGTTTGGGTTTTTTTTTTGTTTGTTTGTTTGTTTTTTTTGGCAGTTTCTGGCCGGGGCTGGGTTTGAACCCACCACCTCCGGCATATGGGGCCGGCGCCCTACTCCTTTGAGCCACAGGTGCTGCCCACTATCTTTATTTTAAATTTAGATTTTTTTTGTTGTTATTATTTATTTTGATTTTCCAACCTACTGCATTAAGATTTTATATATACATTAATTACCTAGGTTTTGGCACGCTGTTGCATTTTAATCTTATCCTGATTTACTTTCCTTTTTTTTTTAGACAGAGTCTCACTTTGTCACCCTGGGTAGAGTATCGTGGGGTCACAGCTCACAGCAACCTCAAACTCCTGGGCTTAAGCAATTCTCTTGCCTTAGCCTCCCAAGTAGTTGGAACTATAGGAGCCCACCACAACACTTAGCTATTTTTAGAGATGGGGATCTCACTTTAGCTTAGGCTGGGCTCAAACTCAAGAGCTCAGGCAATCTATCCCCGATGGCCTCCCAAAGTGCTGGACTTACAGGTGAGAGCCACCACTCACAGCCCATTGACTTTCTATAGTTGTAATGCCTAATGAGAAGTACAGAATTCCAAGTTCACACAACCAATGAGTGGGGAAGTCTGGCTTTAACACTGGTCTTCACTAGCTCTTTCTTTGAGGGCTGTGCTTTTAATGTTCTCGGAATGGCTCTGGAAGTCAGCAGCTCTGGAGGTAGAAGCTTTGTCCCCTTCCAGTTGAGACCTTCCCCAGTTTGAGCTGGGGGTGGAAGCTAAGGATCTCAGAGGTGGGGTCCAGCTTTGACGGGACCCAGGAATGAGGTAAAGGCTTCAAATAAGGGACAGGTTTAAAACTTCTATCTTGTTGGATATTATTCACTCTTAAAGTGACAAAGAAAAAAAGAGAACTGTTAATATAAGTTATCTTCTAAGGAGTAGGTTCTGGGAAAAGAATCTACTCTTACATAGCCTAATAATACGAACAATGCTATCTTCTCTCACAGAGCATACATGCTTTTCTTACATTGCCTCACTTATTTATTTATTCACTTTTAGAAATGGAGTCTTGCTCTGTCTCGCAGGCTGAAGTGCAGTGACAAAATCACAGCTCACTGCAGCTGACATCTCCTGACTCAAGCAATCCTCCCCAGCTACAGCTAAATTTTTTTTTAATTTTTTGTAAAGATGGGGGTCTTGCTGTGTTGTCCAGGGTGGTCTCAAACTCTTGGCCTTAAGTGACACTCCCAAACTGCTGGGATTACAAGTGAGGGCCACTGCCCAGTCCTCACCGATTTATGTGAAGCAATCAAGAGTTCTGAGACACAGGTGTACATCCTAGAAGCGGGAGGGGACAAAGGATTAAAGTAAGAAGAAATGTTCATTGCAGAAGGGAAGAAAAATACCAGGTATTTGCAAGTGAGTCTAGTAAAGTTAAAGGAGCTCATGCCAGTTAGTCTAGAACTCAGTGAAGCTGGACTCTGGGGCCTTGGTGAGGAGGTGGGTTTGCAAGGCTGTGGAAGGAGAGGACAAAGCTAAGTGGTTTGGGATAGTCCCGATGTCAGTGAACCTGGCAGTCAATAAGACAGGTGCGAGTCCTCTAAAATACAGCAAGGTCTAGCGATAGATAAACAAGTCCAAAATTAAAGTAATATTTGCTTAACAGGAACTTAGTTTTCAGTAACTTACTGAGAATTTTCTATAGCATAACTCTTCTGTCCTAATTTAACGTGTTGTCACATTCATATTATTAATATGTTCATTCTAAAAAAACATCAAAACCAGATTATTAATTTTATGTTATTTTCACATTTCACATTTTGTTTTCAAATTTCAGAATATTAATTAAAAGGGTATACGGGTACAAGGGTATCTTGTATAATGCTTAAGTCAGAGATTTTGGTGTACCCATCACCAGAATAGTGTTCACTGTAACTAATAGGTAAGTTTTCTTCCCCCCACCCCACCCTCCTACCCTTCCCCCTTCTTGGTTTTTCCTGTGTTTTATGTTGTTTTGTGTCATGTGTAGCCATCTGATTAGCTCCCACTTGTAAGTAGGGATATATGGTACTTGCTTTTCCATTCCTGACATATCTCACTTAGGATAATGGTCTCCAGTTACCTCCCAGTTGCTTCAAAAAACAGTATTCTGTTCCTTGGTATGGGTAAGTCACACTCCACAGTAAACATCTACCTTGTCTTTCTCTACTGACAAGTTCAAGGGCACTTGGGTTGATGCCACATCTTTGTAACTGTGGACTGTGCTGCAAAAAACCATTGAGGGCAGGTGTCTTTTTGATAAAATGACTTCATTTCCTTTAGGTAAATAACCAGTATGTAAGTTTTTTTACAAAACATGGCAGGAGAATTCAAAACAACATCAAGCTTGGGTGCTATGTCGGTGGGGAGGGGGGGGGAGGAAAGAATAAACCCTTATCCGTTAAATTGTACAATCCTATCCATAGTAAAACCCAAGAAAGAAAGAACATCCCCCCCCCAAGAAAAGAAGAAAGATTAATCAAATTCCTATGGAAATGCCTTTCAAAACAATTCTTCTAGCCTTCGCCTATGGCACCCAACACCTGGCAGAAAGTGAATTTTTTGGATAATACAGACGTGAAAGAAATCGTATGAAAGCTTGACGGTGTCCACCAGCTAATGCATCAAGGCAGCAGGAAAGTGAAGTTAGAAATTCAAATTCCTAGGTACCGTGGTTTGTTTTACTCAGGCCTGCCACAGAGATGGCTGTGTGTTCTCTGTACCTTGCTTTGCAACGCCACCTCCTTCCTCTCAAAGGCAGCCTTTTGTTAATCTTGTCAACGGAGCTCCTCCCCTGTCTTGACTGAGCTTCCTGGTTTTATTTGTGGAGTGTAAGGAAGTTTCTGTGACAGCTGGTCACATTACCAGCATCACCAGTCCGTATTTCCTATTCAGATTTCACTCAAGCCACAAACCCTTGAAAATCATAGCCTTGGTTTGGTCTGGTTACAAAACGTTTTTTTTTTTTTCTTTTTTTTTTAAGAAACCATGAAACCACACAACGAGTCCATGGTCCCAAAAGCTGCCAAGCAACCCTGGTTGACCTAGTTAGCGCTGTTAGTGCTGTAGTGGAAAATGGGAGGGGAGCAGTCGAAGAACACATGTCGATTAAAATATCCAGATGACTAATTTTCTTTCTTTCTTTTTTTTTTTTTTTTTTAAAGTAGGGTTTCACTCTGTGGCCTAGGCTAGAACGCAGCAGGTATAACCTCAAACTCTGGGCTCAAGCTATCCTCCCGCCTCAGCCTCCTAAGTAGGAGGGACTACTGATGCCTGCACCACTGTGATACCCGGCAGATTTTCCTGGTTTTTATAGAGACAGGGGTCTTGATCTTGCTCAGACTTGTCTCTAAGAAACTCCCAGCTTCAAGCAATCCTCCTGCTTCAAGAGTGCTAGGACCACAAGTGTGAGCCTCCATGTCAACCAGAAGACTAAAATATTTTAAACTTAGCTCTTTAAAACAAAAACAATCGAATAGTTGAGGCTGACAGAGAATATATCAGAAATTGAAGAAATTTCTTCTTTAAATTGTAGATTCTCCAATTAGGAGGAAATTGAACTCAATCAGTTTAAACTCTGAGTTTAATTTAAAATGTATGAGTTGAAGTTTGTTGAGTTCCGCCAGTTCCTTTTACGTTCATTTACAATATTTTATTTTTAAAACAATCACGGACTCAATACTGCAGAGAATAGTATGGGGTAAGAATTTACCGGAAAGGTTTTGCAGTTTTGTTCCCAACCTGTATTTCTCAGCAAAGCACCACACGGTGCTCTTTGCTCAATTCTATTCCTCATTTGAAAAGCAGATCAATGAGATTCATGTCTGTAACATTTACCCAAAATTTCCAAATTATTCTGTCTCTATTTATAGTAGGTGCCAAAATAAGTCTTTGGTTTCCAGTGGATCTTTATATTTTCCTTTACAAAGTCATGCAAAGCAAAGATCCCTTCTTTAGTTGAGCTTTAAAAACACTTCTGGCAGTGTCAATACCAAAATAAATAGAAGTTCCAGTCCTGAAAACTAACATGGAATTGAGTTGACCATAAAAGTGATGTTGTTGCAACTTATTTCAACAAAGAGAAGTTCTAAAATTAAAAACATGTTTATTTTGTCATATGTCATACAAGAAAAAAAGGGGAGGGAGGAGAAAAAAAGGACATTTTTGTGTGTTCCTAATTTGGATTCCTCTTCTTTACTATAAACATAACTTTCTCCAACAATGACACACACAAATATGTTGTGCCACTCTTGAGGATTGAGGACATTTCTCTTTTTTTGTTTTAGTTTCCACCACTTGGACATTAAAAAAAAAATGAACCTTGAATATAATGCATCAGAGTAATGATGAGAGGTGAGTGTAGCGTTTATACGCCTTTCTTTTCTTTCCATTTTTTTGAGACAAAGTCTCACTCAGTCAACCTGGGATCTAGGGCAGTGATGTCATCATAGCTCTCAGCAACCTTGAACTCCAGTGTTCAATCGGTCCTCCTGCCTCAGCCTCCAAAGTAGCTGCAGGGAACCAGCACAAAACCCAACTAATTTTCCTGGTTTTTGTAGAGATGGGGTCTCACTTTGTTGCTCAGGCTGGTACACCCATGTTTCTTGAACACAGTTTGGGTCTTAACCTGAAAACCAGAGCACTGTGAAACATCCTTCTCTGGGAAGTTATTACAGTTTGAGATTAATCTTTGTGCTGATCAATTTAATGTTTAAGTAAACGTTCCAGCAGATAATTAAGTAATGTTTTGATCAAATCACAAACTAGCAAACTGTCTCATTAACAATATTAGTGATTTCTAAATCATAACTTAGTTGTATTATACATAGATTCTCTATAAAATGTTTTATAAATTTAGCCAGGAGGATTGTGGAAATTCACAATGAAAATGACTCAGGCACAGATTATATCTTTGTGAGTAAATCTATGTTTCTAGAATAATTCAACTAAGTAAATCACTTGCTCACTAAAGGCAAATTCTTCATCATTTCTTGAGAACAAATCATGAATCTTTGTAGCTATGCGGCATTAAATCAGAGGACTGTTGGGTGTGGGAGAAATGATTTTACTTTTTTTATGGTTTCTGCACCCCACGCCCTCTCTGGTCAGGCAATTCACTTTCTCTTAGTTTGCTCATCCAAATAATGGGTAGAAAAGCGCTTGCTTCTTTACCATGGAGACTCACAGGATCTTTTTGACCAATGCTTCTGATTACTACGACTTATTTCCTGGCCAATTATTTTGTTTTGATTTGTTTCCAACCTGCCTCCACCCAGGCTCTGGGACCTCAATTTCACTGCTGGTAAAATAAATGAAATTAGAATCATTAACAGATGCTGTGCCATAAATGCTTACAGGCTCCAGCCAAATGCAGAGCAAGCTTTAAGGCTGCTTATGGTGGTTAATGAGATAACTGTCTATAAAAATGATCTCCAGGGTAGACAGCAGAGTAAGAATCACCACGCAGACCGCACGCAGGCCTACTAACAGAGGCAGACGGCATCTCATGGCTTCTCACACTGTGATCTACTAATCAGACTGATAAGAATCACCTGTAAGTTTGTTTATTTATTGTAGTTTTTATTTATACATTGACAATTCATAATCATATAAGTTTATGGATATCCAAAGTCTTATAATTTATGTCTACAATGTGGAAAAATTAAATCAAGCTAGTTAACTTAGGGTGATGCTGTCCAGAAAATAGTAAGTAATGTGCATTTCACCCCATGAGAGAGATTAGGATTGGCAGGAAAACACCTTCACCCTCAGAGAGGGACTCATGGGCTGTTTGGCACTTTCTAGATCAGAGATTATTTCCCCACCCCTCAGACCCTTATTGCCAAGGCACTCCCCTCACATCTTCATGGCAGGGAAATGAGGTCCCCAGGCCATGTCTGTCAGATTCCACGTGCGTTCTGTACGCATTTTTCCTGCAACTGCTGTCTGTGGGGAAGCTTAGAGACTTGTGGAGCTCTGGAAAGTTGCAGAGAAGTCAACTGCTGTCTGTGGGAAGCTTGGAGACTTGTGGAGCTCTGGGAAGTTGCAGAGAAGTCACAGAACAATGTAACATTAACTCGGTCGCAGGATCCCTGACTGGGCCCAGAATGGCCTAATTCCCTTTCTAAACTTGTCGTTGTATTCAACAAATATGAATTGGAAGGAGCACAGGTTTGGAGCCAGAGTGACATGACATAAAACCCTTTCTCAATCTTACTCTGATTCTTCAGCTATGACAGCAGGGTAATAAGCAAACCTGTGGCACAGGGTAAATATGAGGATAACGTGGGATTGGCAGGGAGGGTACTAGACCCTAAGGACGGGGCCTATGTTCTCACTGGGGCAGGCAGTGTGCTGCGACAGGGGTCAAAGGAATACAAGGATGTTGAGACACTACCCTCCACTAATTCACAGTCTGACAGGGGTGTGGACCTCCACGATGTCACCATGAATGTCACAGGACAGGATGGAATGCTAAAGGGGCTCCCAAGGGTTTTGTCCAGGGTCCTCTGGAAAGGTTCATCACAGAACATGCTGGCACAGCCTTTGTTCCTTGATTGAAGTGTCCTTAGGATTTCAGCTGACCAAGCTGAATCAAGAGGGCAATTCAGCTTGGGGAAGAAATGGACGCGAGGAGCTGCATCAAGTTTAAGGGACAAAGGAGGTGCTTGGCAAAGGATACCTATGTCCCTGTGCCCACAGTTCCATCTCTGCCGTGGGACCACACAATTGCGCAAGGCCATTGCACTTAATACAGAGTGGCCACTGTCGGTTACACATATCTGTTCTCTTCATGACACCCACATCAGTCTAAAGCCAGAACACCTCTGGAAATGTACAGTCTTCCCCTGGATGCAAAAATTGGAGCACATCCATGCTGAAATATTTCACAGAGGTATGTATCAAAGGATGAAACAGAAATAGCTGAATTCAAATTTTATTAAATCTCCCGTTCTCAGCACGTTCAAAATAAAAATGGTTTGAATTTTTACACGCTTGTGTCTTCCTGTAATCACCCAAGGCTTTCACTGGCTGACACGCTTAATCAAGATATAAGTTATTATCTAAGTAATCTATGACTTTTTTGAACAAAAAGTTGTGGAAGCTCATAACTACCAAAAATATCACCTTCTGTGTGAAATTTAATCTAACATATTTAATAAATTGTCTATTTAATATAGACATTGAAATTTAATTTTAACATAGTTAATAAATTGTCTATTTAATATAAACATTGAAATTTAATTTTAACATATTTAATAAATTATCTATTTAATATAAACATCCTAATAAAAAATTAGGATACTGGAGGATGTAGCCTGCTAGTTAGGAGCAGAAACTCTGGCCTCAGACTGGCTAGGTTTGTAATTCAGCTGTACTATTAAATAGCTGTGTGATCTTGAGCCAGTTACTTAACCTCTCTGTGCCTCAGTTACCAGCTGCAAAACACAGCTAATGCTACCCATCCCATATGCTTTTTCTAAAGGTGAGCGGAACCAGATATGTGGTAAACTCTCAACAGACTGTATCTATCATTATTAAGTCTCAACATTTTAAAATAAAATAACAGCTACCCAAGAGCTTAGATGGAGTTCTATAGCTTCATAACAATATAATCAAAATCATATTTAAAACACATAACCTTTTCATTAAATTAATTTGCAAAAATCAATAAGTAATTTTTATTTAAAATAAACTACTTTCGTGAATTTTCTTGCTTTAGCATTCAGAATTTTCTTTTTTTTTTTTTTTTTTGCAGTTTTTGGCCAGGGCTGGGTTTGAACCCGCCACCTCTGGCATATGGGTGCCCTACTCCTTTGAGCCACAGGTGCCACCCCATTCAAGATAATTTTTTAGCATGAAATGTTCTTTACGAATCGAACTTACTGTGCCCTTAGAATTAAGCTTTTCTATGCCTATCAATTTATATATCTAAAAAGCTATTTTGTGCATGTGGGTTTTAACACCAAACTAGGAATTGAGAATTTAACAGTGGTGGTTCTCCAAAATATTTATATTAATATTATAATTTAGCAAACTATTCAGTAGGTTTCTATTCAGAGGCTGCAAACTTCACGTTTCGTGATGAAGTGGTTCTCAAATTGCAGAGTCAATGGAAGGCTTTTAAGGAACAGATTCCTGGGCTGCACCCTCAGACTGACTATGAGACCTTCTGGGGGAAGGGGCTGAAAAGGTGCCGCTGGCAAGTGCTCAGGTGAGGCTAATGATCCTGGTCACAGAACCACGCTTTGAGAACCCTGCTATTAAAATAAAAAAAATAAAAAAAATTACTGGATTCTTATTTTCTCATTTGAACAAAATTTTATTAAGAAATTTGTGGCTGGGCATGGTGGCTCATGTCTGTAATCCCAGCACTTTTTGAGGCCAAGATGGAAGGATTGCTTGAAGCCAGGGGTTCAAGACCAGTTTGAGCAACATAGTGAGACCCAGTCTCTACCAAAATATAGGGAAAAAAAAAAAAAAAAACTTAAAAACTTAGCTTAGGTATGTTGGTGCATGCCTGTAGTGCAAGCTATTTGAGAGGCCGAGGCAGGAGGATTACTTGAGCCCAGGAGTTTGAAGTTGCAGTGAGGTATGATGACACCACTGCACTTAGCCCAGGTGACAGAGAGAGGTACTGCCTCAAAAAAACAACAACAAATATATATATACATATATATTTTTCTCATCTTTGATTCAAGAAGCAAATATTTTTTCAAATGTATATTATTATATCTTTTAGATGCCAAAGAACTAGGAAAATGCCAGGAAGGCTATGTTGACTATTGGGATGAAAATGTGTCAAATGGTCTATGAAGCTAGTGTATGATGCCCCATGATCATATCAATGTACACAGCTATGATTTAATTAAAAAAACAACATAAATAAATAAAAAAATAAAATCTAAAAAAATTTACTTCTCAGAAAACTATTTCTGGATTGCATTGCTGATTTTTTTTTTTTTTAGATTCTTGTACCTTCATTCTCCTCTTTACCATATCTTCTCGTTTTGATGGTGGTGACAATCTTTTTTATGGGGTTTTAGGATTTTTGTCTTGCCTGGGTGAGTCCTAAAAATGTCATTCCCTGTATCTGCTTGCAGTTTGCCTTGTAATCTATTATTATATTGAGTCACCATTTGAAAGTACAATTTTGGAATGTGACACTTTGGAAATAATCTTTAATCACAGAAATTGTTGCTTAGCTACGTAGTAGGCATTAATCTTATAGAGGAAAAATGGGCCAAAAAAAAAAAAAAAAAAAAAAGAGAGAGAGAGAGAAAGAATTTGTTCAAATATCTAAGCACAATAAAAATGCAAACATTATTTAGGAAAAATATAAAAATGTGACAAACAGCTAATGACAAATTGCTGATTTCCTTATACACATATAAGCAAATCTTGCTACTAAGAGCTTCTTCTTTCATGTACCACGCCTGATGGCAACACCTTTTCTGAAGGCCCTGTTGCAGTCATTCAGCAGGACTTGAATTGCTTTCTATGATTTTTCTCTGATATCCAAATATGCTCTATGTAAATTCCGGTTTCTAAATCACCTTCTTTTATCCCCTTTCCTCCACTTTCTCTCCTCATCTTGCTCATCTCCATTTTATTCTATGTCATATCTATTTCTGAAACTTCCCACTGCCAGTTGAGTCCTTTAGAGAGCTGGTAGTCCCCCTCTCTGCGCAAGGTTGTAATAAGAATGAGGGATCAGACTATACTGTTTGCCCTAACAGTGAGTCCTCTATGTCCTCAAGCTCCCCATCAGGGAATTCAATCAAGCTCTCAAATTCAATCAGTTTCTTGTGGAAAACTTTGTTTGTTTTTGTTTTTTTTAAAGGAAATAACAAAGTAACAGTTCAACAATAATCATACAAATGAAAACAAGGCAGGTGGGTACCATGACTCACACCTCACTTTGGGAAGATTACTTGAGGCCAGGAGTTTGAGATCAGCCTGGGCAACATAGTGAGACCCCATATCCACAAAAGATATATCAATAAATAAAATATAATACAATAAAAACAATGAAGTATGATGACTCTTCTTACATCATTTACCTTGTATTAGGTGCTATAAATAATCTAGAGGTGATTTAAAGTAAAGGGAAAACTTGCATAGGTTATATGCAAATACTATGCATTTTATACAAGGGACGTGAACATCTGTGGATTTTGGTATCTACTGGGGTCCAGAAAACAAACAAACTCCCTTGGATACCCTACCACAGGACAATTCACTATCATCCTTTTTTTCCATCCCTTCCCTTTTTTTTTTTTTTTTTTTGTGTGTGTGTGTGTGTGTGTGTGTGGTTTCCTTTGCATTTGGAAAAAAAAAAAAAAAAGACATGGTTTGGTGGAGTGCCAATGGCATTTGTAATGAAGTGCAGGGTCTTAATCTACATGCAAGACCTTTATCTGAAAATTCAGACTCTTCATCAGAAGCAGGGAAAGGGTCATCATACACTTTGCCAGTTTCCTAAGTTTGTAGTGAGAATAAATTTAGACCAGGACTAGAACTACACAAGGGAGGTGCTTAGGGTCCAGCATTTCAGGAGGAATCCACTCCTGTGTTGGACCCTGCCAGGTGCCTGAGCCTTGTGCAACTTCCCGAGCCTGACTAGAAGTAGATCCATAGAGCTACTTCCGCGACTCAGCAAGGCCCGGCCTGAAACTGCCTCTACCTAGATACAGCCAATCACCTTTGAGCCCTGTACCTCATCCCCCGCCTCCTTTCCCCGCCCCTTCCCCATGCTCTATATAAGCGGCTGCTTGCCGCAATAAAGTTGAGTTCCTGCTTCGACAGACTCCCGGCTCCGTGTGTTCCTGTTTGGGGCTGCCAACACTCACCATCCCACTCAGCCCCAGGGACGGAGTCAGGCTGGCCCTGCTCCCCCCTCTTCTGGACCTGCCGGATAGCCCAGCAGAAGGGTGAGAACCACTCCTTTAGAGGATATCAAGACAATGAACAAGTCTTTGCAAATAACCCACCTTAAAAATTTTGGGTGGAATTGCAATGTACAGATGAATTTCCTCTTAAAATACTGCTGGATGTTGTAAATAGGAAGAAAGGAAGCCTGAACAAATCAATTTTGGCTGAAGCTAAAACATTTGAAAACAGCTTGAATATTCTGGCTGCCATCTAAAAGGAAATGGAAAAAAAATTCTGAAGCCTACCAGCAATTAATATTAGAAAAGTTATGCTCCTAATAGGCAAACATATGAAGCAAAAATAAATGTATTTTGTCTTGTGTTTTTATTTCCTGCATTTATGTCTTATCCTCTTTATCGTAAGCTCTTTTTTAGGAAGGTTTGATTCAGACTCATCTTTGTCTATGCACCCCACCCTATAACTTGTACACAGAAGGCACTCAATTGGTATTTGTTGAATTTATGAATAAATAATATCAGCAGAATTTAGTTAAATTATTTTATGATCTGTTACCACCATCATTAACAGTACAACTTATCACTTACCCAACTAAAAACATATATATTGGAACAAGTCTTCTTAACACTTTAGCACCTTGTGTATAAATGACTTGCCAAAAACAAGCTAAACTGCAAAGCCTTTAGAAGCAAAAGCCATTCCCCAATGCACTTCAGTATCTGCAAATAATTCTGAGGGTAAAGAGAAATTCATTACATAAGGATGCCCTCTGCTGGGAAACACAAACTCTTGCTTTATGGACTCACTTTGCATTCACACTTCTCAGCAAAGAAGAGAGCCTACGTGATGTGTAGAAAGTCTTTCCTAGAAAGCCTAGAAAGAGCAATCCTAGAACCCCATCACTCTCTTCTTAGGTAGGATCATTTCAAATGAATGCATACAGGGATAGAGACCTTGAAAGATCAACTTTGGAAAGAATGGTGTTGAGGTCATAGCCACTATAAGAACAGTTTATATGCAACCAATTTTATCCTATCCTCCCTTCTAGCTTCTAAGACTGCCTGATATTTTCAGGATTTTTTTTTAGGGTCAGAAGCACTAAATCAAGTCTCTTGGCTGAATTTTATCTACAGAAATTATATCCTGATATTTTTCCTTGCATTTCAACTGAAAAGGAGATTTCTCACTTACTGGACAATCTTAGAAATGCTAAAAGACTGATCATTGGGTTTTTAAGTCTAGGTAGCCCCTTTATTCTTTCTTTGCTCTCTCTTCCTTGCCCCTCTCTCTTTATTCTAGCTGAATGTTTTATTGTCTCATAAACAAATGTTTCTTATAGGCCTTTGGGGGGAAGCTATTCATCTTTCTCTTTCTCTCTCAGAAATTCTTTCTTTCCATTAGACAGCAAATTTAGGGGGTTGGAGCCACAGAAAGTGCTGGCATACCTTGGAAATGTCAGAAGAGGCTGGAACGGATAGTTTCTTACTTTAAAAGAGGTTCTTCAGGTTCAGCAAAACTTTCATGTCCACTTTTGAAATTTCGACTGAAACAAATAACGGAAGAATAGTGAGCTGGTTCTCAGGATAGAAATCATGCCTCAGGGGCACAACTGTTCTTAGGAAAAATTAAAAAGAGGGTCTCTATGCAAGAGCTCAAGTATGTGCCTGCTCTTCCATACCTCCCCTCTGCTCGTCCCCCTGCATCCCTCTCCTGCTATTGCTCTGACTCCACCTTTCATTCAGTTCTTTGGCAAAGTGAACCCTGGAGTTGCTTGCACATTTCACAGAAGTGTTCAAATTTGTGGTTTAGCCAAGACAGTTTAAGTTAGAGTTGCATAAAATTGTACAGAGACTTTCTGGGGATGGATCAATAGAATTAACTGGGCAGCATGTAGTCCATCTCCAGAAAAGGCTAGCTGGCTGTCTACCCAAAGGTCTCACAGGACTTATTCTTTACCTTTGTGAATATTTCAAGTTGGAGACTGGACTCATCAGCATACTGGGAGTAGATTCACCTGGAAGTCACTTGGGGACCTCCAAAACTGATAACATCTGAATCACGCTATCTATGAGAGATTCCAATTTAACTGGTCTAAGTGTGGCCTTTCCTTAGGGTTTTTAGAAGCTCCCCAGATGATTCTAATGGGTGTCCAAGGTTGAAGACCATTGTCCCAGAGATAGGCTCACATTAATCAAACTCAAAGACAACTTCTCCAATGACAATAAGAAGTCATTGTCATGGGAATAGAAATTATTGCATTCTGTGCCTATCTGCACATATGTAGGGAGCCAATTCATACTCAAACAGCTGTAACTGAGGCTGAAATCAGAAAAAGGGGAGTTAGCTCCTACAGTGTCCTCACTGGAGGAAGAGTCTTGCAAACAAAAAAAGAATACTTCAAGTCAGTGGGCTCAAACTGTGGTTCTCAAATATTAATGTACATCAGAATCACCTGGAGAGCTGACATAGCACACAGAGTCCCCAGCTGGCTGAAGTAGAAAAGGACTGAGCTTCATGAGTTTACAAAGTTCCAGGGGCAATAATCTACACAGGGGAGTCCAACCTGCATCCCGTGGGCCACATGGTGATTTTGTGAGGATTGTTTTGCTTATCTGTGGTGTAGGATATGGCAAAATGTATGCACAAAACTTCTGTTTTGCTCATCAGCTATGGTTAGGGTTTATGTATTTAATGTGTAACCCCAGACAGCTCTTACTCTTCTAATATATGGCAGAGAAGAAAAAAATCTTGGACATCCTTGATACTGAGACATGGGGGAGATCTCAGAAAACTTTACATATTGTTTTAATGTTTTTATGCATTACCCATAAAACAAACATAAGTGAAACATTTTCAATGTAAAAATATACACAGAAAAGAATTAAATTATAGGGAAGGTGGGTTTTTTTTATTTTTTGTCCCATTTGATGATCTGAAAGACCTGTTTTTTTTTATTTCAGATTAATATGAGGATACAAACAACTAGGTTACAAAAGTCCCTCCTGTAGTTGCGTCCCAAATCCAAGAGGTGTGCCATATATCCTTACTTTGTGCCCATTAAGTGGGAGCACACGAATCCCCTCCCTTCTCTACTCTTCCCAATTCCTCTTCCCTTTCCTCACAACTTGAAATGAATTGAATTTTTCTCTTACATGACATCTATTAGATAGATCATCTATTGGCTTCATATAGTATTAAGGACATTGGATACTTGATTTTCCATTCTTGTGATACTTTACTAAGAAGAATGTGTTTCAACTCCATCCAGGTTAATACAAAATACCATGGAATACTATTCAGCCATGAAGAAAGATAGGAAGGTGGTTTTGATTAGCTACCATAATGACTTGACAAACATTTTCACATATGTTTACAGAAAAAGCAGGCAATGAGCAGCTAAGGGGCTAAAATTTGGACTTTTTTATTCTCACAATATTTCACAGCAAGGCCCTGAAAAGAAGTAGTCAGTACCTTATGAATGGGTTCTACATGGGTTCTACTGGGTTCTCTCCTCTGTGTTCAGATGCTGACTGGGGGCCTTCACGGTTATATAGAGTTTAATGGTTCAGTGGCCTTGATAGACATAACTACCACAAAGTGAGTACCAATGCTTATAAGAAAAGAACCTGAACATAGGCAGATTTGGAAACCACTAACTTTGGGTCTTGAGATTCTTAGTTGTTTCTGAGTAGTTCATGATTTAAAGGCCACAACGCCTAAGAATGTTCATCACCTATTTGTTTCAACAAACAGATGGTGGCTGTAGTAAGTTTCAGGTTGCCCAAGGGTTAGCTCTAATTAATACCCAAAGATGCCCAAACCACTTTTGCGCTTGTTCTGGCATTAATTTAGCAAGAGACAGCAAGAATGAGGTACAGTTACACTAAATGTCCGTTTAAAGGGTTTCTCCAAAGGATACATAAATGGGAATTCCAGCTCAAGAAGTCTGAACAAGAGAGATGGGTCCCCAGTAGAGGTAGCAGCATGAGGTCAATGCACTTCCTAGCAGAGAAATGAGGATGATATTGAGATTGCTGGCCAGAAACTCACTACAGCAATAGTAATGGGGTTTTAAAGGCATAAACCTTCAAGTACAAAGAATACAGAAGAGATTACAGCAGATAATTCAGTTTAATTTCTAGAGAAGGGTGGGCGCCCAGACTTCCCAGTGGGCTGCAGGTGGTGTGTGCCTTGTTCACCTATGATCTCTGTGTAAGTAAACAACCTAGCAAGTGCCGGGGGACAAGTTTTGGAGATGGAATGGTAAGGTGAGGCCTATGGGTGAGAGACAGAGATTTAGTTTTGTTCTTCCGCATATGGACATCTAGTTTTCCCAGCACCATTAATTAAAGAGGTGTACTTTCACCGAGAGTTTGTTTATTCTTAAGAATGAAGTTAGATGAACAAGAATGCTGAATAGATGGCAGACAGGACAGATGTGTAGCCCACCTCTCCCAAGTCATCAGGTGAGAGGAAAGGGGGTCTGGACCTTCCCCGTGTGTGGATTATTGGTGTGGATGGACAGCTGGAGACGTTCAGTGAATTGGCAGATTGCTATATATGAGGGGTAATTTAAAACCACAGACTCTGTTGTAGAGATTCTTCCCTGCTTGGCCATGCTGGCCAGCAGGCCCCTCCCTTACGGAGGACAGCAGCTTGCAAATGCTGACAAAACACAATTGACAGAATATTTATTCCTGAACTGAGGGAGGCATCTGAAAGGAGAGCCACTCAAAACCACGGGGAGCTGGGCAACCTGTTGGACAATTGAAGGGAAGGGATCCCACCTGGGAAACAGACATTTTGAACTACCCAAAAGGGTGGCACCTTCCCCCAGACCAGGAGCCAGAGCATTCCTGGGGGAGAATGTTGGAGGGGGTTGGTGGTTCAGGCTACGCGGCCCCAATCCAAAAGGGAAACTCTGAACCATAAAACTCAGAATAAGGTCCCTGAGCGCTCCAGCCACAAGAACCAGCTACAGCCGCTTCAGCCGTGGACCCGCTGGCAACTGCAGGAACCCAGCAGCACCCTCCCCCACAGACGATTACAGTCACCAGTTTGCAGAAGAACCTGGGAGCAGAAAGGAAAGATTTAAGAAGTGTGAACTCCTGCACTGAGTGGGAAGATCAGTTGCGAGTGCTGTGACAAACTTTTACAAAAATTCCAAAATGGTGATCAGCCATGGAAGGTGGTTACCATGGTAACAGTATAACCTGTGAATCAGGTATGAGCCTGGGAACCACACACAGCACCACCTGGTGTCCAGAAAGTATATTTCAGTATGAATACATTCCTATGAAAGTTGATCCCTACACCATACATATAGATGTATATGTGTATATTTCTACATACAAGAATAATATTTTTGTAGTCGGTGCCTTTTTTTGTTGTTGTTGTTCTGTTTTTTCCTCACCATTTTCTTGGAGGAGCTTTTGTTAATTTTTATTACTTTTTATATAGATATATTTTTATTTCTATTTTTTCTAATTTTAATTTCTCCTTTCTTCTCTTTTAACTTTTCTATGAACAACACTTAATTCTCTTTTTTTTTCTTTTTCTTTTTTCAATTATTTTACAATTATCACTAGTTTTATTTCACTTGTTTGTATGTTGCTGTTGTTGTGGGTGTTGTATGTATGTCTATGTGTCTCCGTCTGTTTCTGTATCTATGGGCTCGTGTGTCTGGTAGCCTTTGCATCTGTTTATTTGCTCATTTGCTCTCAATGAGCTTGGTGTTACATCCTGCAACTCTGAGCTCCCAGCACTCCCCTCCACTCTCACTCGGAGGTCTGCAGGCCTGCCCCCCAGGAGTCCAGATTCTTGGGTGATTTCTCGAGAAGTGCAGACAGGACCTTAACTGCAGCTGGACAGTGCTGATTCTGCAGCACAGGAGTGAGGAGACGATGGTCAGCTAAGAGGGAATCATACCAGAGTGGCAGTGCCCCGAGGTGCAGAGCAGCAGCCGTCTTCAGCAATAACAACGCTTACTCCAAGATATCCCATAACCACTCCTCCTGCCTCCCTGGGAAACAAGATGAGGGCAGGCATCTTCTCAGATGGCAACCACCATGGAACAGACCTGGGACTGAAACACAGGCCCCGTAAGTAAAGGGTTTGCCTGAGGCAGTACTGGCCTGGGTGGAACGTGGGGACTAGAAAACACACCCACAGAGCTGGGAAACTCCCACGGTGGGGCTGATCCAGAGGACAACTTTACTGAGCCTAAGACACAACCAGCCCTCAGGGATCACCAGCCTATAGACAAAGGAGGCCAAGAGGCTACAGCTGACAACTAATCGTGCTGCGAATACAAACCCACAGGAGTAAAGACAGGGCATGAGACACAGATTCTGGGAACTCAAATCAGCCTCTTCTCTGCAGAGAAATTTAGCAGGCTCAGAAACAAACTGCCACAGGGTTGTTCCATTCAGCCAATAACATAAACTAAGGGTGGGGCTGGAACTGAGTGAACACCCCCAGCCTCCATCAAGTGCCTGAGGTCGACAGGCCTCACCCCCTGCTGGATAGAGACAGAGAGCAGCAGCCTGGATGAGCAGATACAGACTTCCCTGTGATTTAGGCAGGTGAAAACCTCTGGAGTATCTGCTCACTGCAGACAACTGACTGGGTCACAGCCCTGCAGAGCTAGCAGCAACTGGGTGTGACAGAACTGCAAGGTAGGGAAGGAGGCATCAACCCCTTTCCAGACTGATCTATTTGCTGGGTGGCTCCTCCTGACTCCAGGCAGCACTGGAGCAAGCCATAATAGAGTAGTCACCAGACCCCTGTGATCCAGTTCCCAGAGACCTCTTAAACTCTCCCACCCGAGACAGGTGCTGACGGAGACAATTGATTTAGACCTTTTGAACTGAGCCAATTGCCTGAGGACTATTCAGGCAGTGCCCTGAATGTGTGGTTGTAGGAAGGTTTGATTTTCCTTTCCCAATTGTTGCCTGGTGGGCGGGGTGACTTAATTACTGGTATTTCTCGACAGCTGAGACTTCAACCCAGAGTAACTGTTTCACTAGGGTCGAACAGAAACCAGCTGAAAACAAGACAGAACCACTTAGCTCCACCACACCAAACAGGGCCCCAGTTTCTCAGGCCACAGCACTGTACGGGTCCTCGACAAAGCTCCACAGGAAAAATCAAAGGGAGTAAAATAATCATGGGGGCAAAATCAGCGGAAAATCTCTGATAACATGAATAACCAGAATAGATCAACCTCCCCAAGGAAAGATATGGCAGATGTAATTAAAGATCCTATTCACAAACAGCTGGCTGGGATTTCAGAAATCAAATTCAGAATATAGGATGGCAAGCAAGATTAACAAAATGGAATTAGGAATTCGAGGAGAAATTCAAAACTTGTCTCAAGAATTTAACGAATTTAAAGACAAAACCACCAAGGACTTAGACACACTGAAGCAAGAATTTACAACCCTCAAAGATCTAAAAAATACAGTAGAATCCCTCAGTAACAGAGTGGAACAAGCAGAAGAAAGGATCTTTGACATTGAAGACAAAGCCTTTGAATGCTCCCAAACTCTCAAAGAGGAAGAGAAATGGAGACCAAAAATGGATCATTCTCTCAGAGAGCTCTGGGATAATTCAAAGAAGGCTAATATCCAAAATATTGGAATTCCTGAAAATGATGAGGTTGCTTTGCTGGACACAGAGGCCCTTCTGCATGAAATTAT
>CAUYPK010027967.1:0-61147 GCA_963574355.1 Loris lydekkerianus
TATATATTGCTTTGGGTAGTATAGACATTTTAACAATGTTGATTCTTCCCGGCCATGAGCATGGTATGTTTTTCCATTTCTTACCATCTTCAGCTATTTCTTTTCTTAAAGTTTCATAGTTCTCTTTGTAGAGATCTTTCACGTCCTTTGTTAGGTATACTCCCAAATATTTCATCTTCTTTGGCACTACTGTGAAAGGAATAGAGGTCTTGACTTTTTTTTCGGCTTTCTTATTGTTGGTATATATAAAGGCTACTGATTTATGGGTGTTGATTTTGTAGCCTGGGACATTGCTGTATTCCTTGATCACTTCTAAAAGTTTTGTAGTAGAATCCCTAGTGTTTTCCAGATATACAATCATATCATCAGCAAAGAGTGAAAGTTTGATCTCTTCTGACCCTATGTGGATACCCTTGATCACCTTTTCTTCCCTAATTGCAATGGATAAAACTTCTATTACAATGTTAAGGAGCAGTGGAGACAATGGGCAGCCTTGTCTGGTACCTGATCTGAGTGGAAATGATTTCAATTTAACTCCATTCAATATGATATTGGCTGTGGGTTGGTTTCCTGTAGATGGCCTCTATCAGTTTAAGAAATGTCCCTTCCATACCAATTTTCTTAAGTGTTCTTATCATGAAGGGTGCTGGATATTATCAAAAGCTTTTTCTGCATCAATTGAGAGAATTATATGGTCTTTGTTTTTTAATTTGTTTATATGCCGAATTATGCTTATAGATTTATGGATATTGAACCAGCTTTGAGACCCTGGGATAAAACCAACTTGGTCATGATGTATAATTTGTTTGATGTGTTGCTGGATTATGTTTGTTAGGATCTTGTTGAATATTTTAGCATCTATATTCATTAGTGATATTGGTCTATAATTTTCTTTTCTTGTTGGGTCTTTTCCCGGTTTGGGGATCAGGGTGATGTTTGCTTCATATAATGTGTTGGGTAGTCTTCCTTCTTTTTCTACCTTTTGGAACAGGTTGAGTAATATAGGTACTAATTCCTCTTTAAAGGTTTGATAGAATTCTGCCGTGAAGCCATCTGGTCCTGGGCTTTTCTTTTTAGGGAGGTTTTGTATGGTTGATGCTGTTTCAGAACTTGATATGGGCCACTTCAACATTTCCACTTGATTCTGGCTAAGTGTTGGAAGGTGACATGCTTCCAAGTATTGGTCAATTTCCTTCAGATTTTGATATTTCTGAGAATAAAGTTTTGTGTAATATTTATTAAGGATTTTTTTAATTTCTGAAGAGTCTGTTGTTATTTCATCTTTGTCGTTTCTGTCTGATGAGATTAGAGATTTTACTCTTTTTACTGAATAGGTTGGTCAAAGGTTTATCTATTTTATTTACCTTTTCAAAAAACCAACTTTTTGATTTATTGATCTGTTGTATAATTCTTTTGTTTTCAATTTCACTTAATTCTGCTTTGATTTTGGTTATTTCTTTTCTTCTGCTGGGTTTGGGGTTGAAGTGTTCTTCCTTCTCCAGTTGCTTGAGATGTCCCATTAAGTTATTAACTTCCTCTCTTTCCATTTTCTTTCTTTCTTTCTTTCTTTTTTTTTTAGATTACATCAGTAAGAAAGTTTATTGAAATCCATTAGTCATGAACACAGAAAGGTTTTTTGTATTTTTTTTTTTTTGGATTAAAGAACACTTTATGGTAAAGTGAGAAGAAGAAAGGCTTGCAGAGCTGTAAATTTCCATCTTAGGACTGCCTTTGTGGTATCCCAGAAGTTCTGGTAATTCGTGTCTTGATTGTTGTTTTGTTCCAGAAACTTGGTGATTTTCTTCTTAATCTCATCTATAACCCATCTATCCTTCAGCATAAGGTTGTTTAGCTTCTATGTTTTTGTATGAGTATGAAGGTTTCTGTTGTTATTGAATTCAACTTTTATTCCATGATGGTCTGAGAAGATGCAAGGAATAATTTCTATTTTTTTAAATTTGCTGAGGTTAGATTTTTGGCCTAGGATGTGGTTGATTTTGGAGATTGTTCCATGGGCTGATGAGAAGAATGTGTATTCAGTTTTGTTGGGATAAAATGTTCTGTAGATGTCTCTTAAGTCCAGATGGTGAATGGCTAAGTTTAAATCTAAAATTTCTTTGCTTAGCTTCTTTCTGGAGGATCTATCCAGCACTGCTAAAGGGGTGTAAAAATCTCCAACTACTATGAAACTGGAGGAAATCAAGTTTCTCATGTCTGTTAGAGTTTCTGTTATAAATTGAGGTGCTTTATGGTTGGGTACAAAAATATTAATAATTTAAATCTCATCATATTGAATATTACCTTTAACAAATATGAAGTGTCCATCCTTATCCTTCCTTATTTCAGTTGGTTTAAAGCCTATTGCTTCTGTGAATAGGATTGCAACACCTGCTTCTTTCTGCTTTCCATTTGCCTGGAGTATAGATGACCATCCCTTCACCTTGAGTCTGTATTTGTCTTTTAATGTAAGATGCGATTCTTGGATGCAGCAGATATCTGGCTTGAGTTTTTGTATCCAGTCATCCAACCTGTGCCTCTTTAGAGGACAATTTAAATCATTCACATAATTGAGAATGTTGATAAGCCTTTTGAGAGTCCATGGACATTTTTAATCCTTTTGCCACTGTGGAAGCTGGAATTTGATCTAAGTTTTCAGGGTGAGTTTACTTTTGTGGTGGAAGATTATGCTGGTCTTTATGGAGGATAGGTCTGAGAATATCCTGAAGAGCTGGTTTAGTTATGGCAAATTTCTTTAACATGTGACTGTCATTAAAGTATTTAATTTCTCTGTTATAAATGAAACTCAGTTTTGCTGGGTACAGAATCCTGGGTTGAAAATTATTTTGTTTTAGGAGATTAAAAGTTGATGACCATCCCCTTCTAGCTTGAAAGGTTTCAGCAGAGAGATCTGCAGTTATTCTAATATTCTTGCCATTGTAGGTGATGGTTTTCTTTTATCTGGCTGCTTTCAGAATTTTCTCCTTCATATTAACTTTAGTGAAATTGACTATGAAGTGTCTGGGGGATGTATTATTTGATTTGAGTCATGCTGGAGTTCTGAAACTGTCTGCTGTCTCAATTTCAGAATCTCTTGGAAAGTCTGGAAAGTTCTCCTTTATAATCTCATGGTGAAGAGACTCTGTGCCTTGTGAAGCCACTTCATCGCTTTTTGGGATCCCTATATGACGAATATTGGTTTTCTTCCAATTATCACAGAGCTCTCTGAGAGAGTGATCTGTTTTTGTCCCCCATTTCTTTTCCTTTTTGAGAGTTTGGGAGCATTTGAAAGCTTTGTCTTCAATGTCAGAAATCCTTTCTTCTGCTTGCTCCATTCTGTTACTGAGGAATTCTACTGTGTTTCCAAGATATTTGAGGGCTGCAACTTCTTGTCTCAATGTGTCAAAAATCCTTGGTCATTTGGTCTTTGAATCCGTTGAATTATTGAGATAGCTTTTGGGTTACTGCTTGGAATTCTAATTAAATCTTATTAGCTATCCAGATTCTGAATTCAATTTCTGACATCTCAGCTATTTTTTTGTGCATGGGATCTTATGCTGTGTCTTTCCCGTTGATCCTTAGGGGAGTTGATCTATTCTGACTATTCATATTGCCAGAGTTTTTCTGTTGATTTCTTCTTGTGATTGTTTTTCACCATTGCCTCTGGCCATTCTCAGTGTTAGGGAGGTGTTTCTCCAAGATTAGACCCCAGTGGGATCATTCTATTGTTGCTGGATCTTTGTAGGGAGTGGCCGTGTGTAGTTTCTCTGCAGCTGCTGCAGCCAGAGAGTTCTGGTTCTGGAAGCAGCTCCGGAGTGTGACACACAGAGATCTAACAACAGGGCAGGAGGTCGCCTGCATGATTCTGGGAGTGCCTGGTGCCCAGTGACTTTGGCACAGAGAGCCCAAGGCTCTAGCAGTCTCTGGCCAGGAGAAGGACTCTGCACAGAGGCAGGGAGGGCTCTGGAGGGCACGTGGCTACCAGAGTTCTTGACCAGATGAGCAGGCCAGTGTGGAGGCAGGGAGGGTACAGGAGGGAGGATACAGGGTTGTGTAGCTCACACAGTTCCTGGTTAGGGCATTCGGAGGCCCTGCGGGTGCAGGGTGGGGGTTGGGGGTCATGGCGCAGCTCTTATGGAGGTCCAGGCAGCGCCAAGCCCAAGAGTTTGAGGTTGCTATGAGCTGTGGAGCCCAAGGCTCCAGTGTGCCAAAACTGGTCTCACTCTGCTTCTGAGGATTAAGGCTATAAGGCAGCTCAGTCCCCGCCTTTAGACTGCTCAGTCACTAGGTTACTAGCTCCCACCCAATCCTTGCTCTGTGACCCTGAGTGTGGAGCTTGCCAGAGAAGTTCTCTCCCAATGGCTCCCTGCAACCCACAGCCGAACACTATTAAGTCCATCTGGCTCAGCAGCTCAGTCTGGGGCCCTAGACAATGCCCAAAGTTCTCCGCACTCCTGCTCAAGCTCTCCCCAAAGGTAGTTCAACTACGTGCCAAGGTCAAAAACACCAAAACAGTTCACAGGTAAGGTCTTTCCAGTTTTCAGTCTCACTGCTGCTTGTACTTATGACTGCCAGCGAGATTAGGTCAACCGGACACATGCAACCACTTGCCAGTTTTCCTCTGTTTTTGTCCTCCTCTTGGGGTCCAGAAGTCCCCCTTGTATCCTCAAGGGATGATTGACTCCTTGTATCCTCAAAGGGATGATTCTATGAAGATCCCACCAGCCAGAGATGCCTGGAGTCTTATCTCCCCAGACTCACCATGCCCTGTTGCAGGGAGGCTGTTACCTTAATTTCTTTTTCTTCTTTGAGCATTAGTCCTTTATGTATCCTGGTTAAGAAATTTTTGCCTACCTCAAAGTTCTGAGGGTATTTTTCCATGGTTTCTTTTGGAAGCTTCATTGTTTTATCTTTCACATGTAGATCCTTATTATAACTAATTTTTGTATGTAGTATGAGGAATATGTTGTTTTAAAATATGTCTATCTAGTGACCTACAATGATTTATTGGGAAGACGGTTCTTTCTCCACTACTTTGCAATGACACTTTGGTCATGAAGCAAATATATGTACACACAGGGATGTTGCTGGACTGCCTCTGTGTCCTATTTGTTTGGCATCTATTCTGTTGAAAATACCATTTTCTCTTAATTACTGGAGTTTTAAAATAACTCTTGACATCTGTTAAGTCCTTTAATCCTGTTCCTCAAATTGTCTTGGCAAATTTCTATCCTTTTCATTTTTATTGCATTTTAGAATTAGCTGGTTGATGTCTACAGAAAAAACCACATTAAAAAAACCCCACTAACACATGCTGAGTCTGACTGTGAAGAATTTGAGTGGAAAGATCATTTGGGCATAATGAATGCCTATATTATGTCTTTACTACATATTAATCTGTTTCATTGCTCTGATTGTTCAGATCAGAAGTCAGTAAACTAGTACTATGGACCTTTGCTTGTTTTTTAGAATAAAGGTTTATTCATTTACACATTGTCTGTTTTTGCATTGGTATTTTCATGCAGAGTTGGGTGGCGATGACAGAGAATCTCTAGCCTGCAAAGGCAAAACTAGTTATTATCTGAAGTTTAACAGAAGAAGTTGGCTGGAACCTGATTTGGATGCTCCTAATTTCTTACCATATATTCTTTCTATTTATTCTATGTTCTTCTCTGTGGAGATGCTTTAAATATTTTCTTAGATTAATTACTAGCAATGTAATGTATTTGGGTACTATTATACATGCTATCATTTAAAATTTCATTTTTGGTTTGTTGATATTTAGAAAAATATGATTTATTTTTGCATGTTGACCTTGTATCAATCTCTAAGTTCGTTTAGATTTTCTATGTGCAAAATTCTACCACTTTGTATTTTTTCCTTGCTACTTCTCATACACTTTATTAAATTGGTGATAATGGGAATCCTTATTTTGTTAGTGATAGCAGAGGAAGCACTTTCAACATATCACTATGTAGGATATTTGCTGTGGTTTTTTTTGATAATTTTTATCAGATTAAAGAAATTTTCCTCTTAGTTTACAGTGAGCCTTTATTATGAATAGATGTTGAATTTCCTCAAATATTTCTCTGAATATATTGAAATAACCATATGTCTTTGCTTCTTTATTAAATCAATGTGGGATGTTACATTGATAAGTTTTAAAATGATAAATCTCACATTGCTGAAATAAGCCCAACTGTTTCTGGTATATTATTCTTTTAATACATCACTTGTGTTTGTTTGCAAATAGTTAATTTAAATTTTTAACTTATGATTATGAAAGACATTGAGCTATAATTTTCCTTATAAGGTTAGTTATCAAGGATATGAACTTCAAAAAATATTTGGAAAATATTTTCTCTTTTTTCTAATTTCTGGAGGAATTCACATAAGATGGGCATTGTTGCCTCCTTAAATGTTTGGTTTAATTAATATATGAAGTTATCTAGGCATGGATTTTTCTGAATAGGAAAGTTTTAATTGAAGATTCAACTTATGGTTGTAGGAACTATTTTCTTTTAAAATGTATCAGTCATTTATGTTCTACATTTAGTAAGTTTCACTTGTACCCTTGTAAGATATATGCACACTTTCAAGGAATAATAAGTATAACTTTCCTAATTCTATTTTTTTTCCTATTTTTAAAAATATATTTATTAGAATGTACTTTTTCTTTTGAATTTATAAGGAAAAAAATGAAGCTTATAATTAGTATATATACAAAAAAAAAAAATTGTTTATTGTAGGAACAATCTTATTATTCCAAGAGAAAGCAATAATGAAATGATGATGAAGAAAATGGAACTCCGAAGTCACTACTCAAGAGGATGTACTCCCAGGCAGGTAGAACAAATCTGCTACACATCTTTGGAACAGCCATATTAAAAAAACTATAGGGTCTGGACAAGGTAGTTTACACCTGTAATCCTAGAACTCTGGGAGACCAAGGCGGGTGGACTGCTTGAGCTCATGAATTCAAGACCAGCCTGAACAAAAAGCAAGACCCCATCTGTACTAAAAATAGAAAAACCAAGGCAAGAGGATCACTTGAGCCCAAGGTGGAGGTTGCTGTGAGCTATGACACCACATACTCTATCCAAGGTGACAGCTTGAGTCTCCGTCTCAAAAAAAAAAAAAAAAAAAAAAAAACAAACATAGAAACAACCAAAAGTTTTGTTAAATATACTTCCTTATCCAATGTGAACTATTTTACTGTATTTCTTTTTAAAGATTTTAGGAGGTCAAATAATAAGCAAAAATATTAGTATTTTCATGGAGGCTGGAAGGATTTTGAGGAATTACTTTTTAAAATATCCCCTTTTCAGAATACATATTCCTGACACCCAAATATGGAGCAATTTTTCCAAATGGACACTTAAGCACGAGGAAACAGAAGTAATGGCTTAGTTTAATTTCACCGATCGTCAGGTCATGAAGGATATAAATGTTCCACGTGCTTCCTTATGTCATTAAATCACAACAGAAAGCAGGTGCATTTGAGAGCCTCATTCCTTACTCCTGCTCCGTCTAAGCCTTATCTCACTGAAAACTAGCTGCTAGTGATATCGAGTCTTGAATTTCCTTTGTGCCCTGCTGAGCTGACCACAGAAAGGAACATCTGAAAATCCTCTTAAAAGTGAAAAAGTCAATTCTGTAAAGTTACTAGGCATACTAATATTCTTTTAAAAAATGCAATCAAAAATGTAGAACCTAGTCTTACAAAGGAGGTTCAGACCACAGAGAAAAACACTGGAGAACAGATGCTTTGGGAATCCCAAAATCACACATTTTCAAAGTTAATGTCAAGGGTGCAAAAGGAAACTCTTCTTAGAGTAGTAAACATTGAAGCAATGTTAAAAGTTCCTCATGCTCCCCTCCTGAAGAATCTTCTAGAAGCACATGTCACTTCTCTGCTCACAAACCTTGCATGAAGCCCAGAACAACTGTTGAGTCTGAGTCGTGGCCCTGAATGTAAGGAACCATTTTCAGCCCTTCTTGCCCACCAGTCTCCACCTGCCCACTCTTCCCCCATATCTGCCAGGGCATTCCTCACACTATTTGGCAACTATTTACTTGGATGTCTCCACTACTGGACTATAAGTTCCTCCTGGGCAGGAGCTGGACTCTGTTAGCTGTGGTACCTCATTCATGCTTTGTACCATGGGCACCAGTGAATTATTCTACAGATAAATAAACAACTGAATGGGACAGTCTGAAAGTGACAGCACAAGTTTCGTGGCTGTTGCTGCTACTGCTGCTTTCCAGTGGTGGCAGCAGCAGGCATCCTGCTGGTCAGGATCAG
The DNA here is from genome assembly GCA_963574355.1 of Loris lydekkerianus. Taxonomy (NCBI): domain Eukaryota; kingdom Metazoa; phylum Chordata; class Mammalia; order Primates; family Lorisidae; genus Loris; species Loris lydekkerianus. Next base: position 8,303 of record CAUYPK010027967.1, read on the forward strand.
GTCCTGGGAAAGAGCACTGGGCTATCCCTATGGGCACTGCCGACAGGGCTTCAAGGTGCCCAGAGTGAAGCCACACTCCAAACAGGGCGGGAGCTGAGCATGGTGGCTCACGCCTATAATCCCAGCACTTAGGTGGGTGGATTGCTCGAGCTCAGGAGTTTCAGACAAGCCTGAGAAAGACCCCTTGTCTACTAAAAATAGAAAAAATTAGCTAGGCGTTGTGGCAAGTGCCTGTAGTCCCAGCTACTCTGGAGGCTGAAGCAGGAGGATCGCTTGAGCCCAAGAGTTTGAGGTTGCTGTGAACTATGATGTTGCCACAGCACTCTACCCAGAGCAAGAGAGTGAGACTGTCTTAAAAAAACAAATAAACCAAACAGGGCAGGGACAACAGACAGGAAGAAAGGAACAGAGATAAGTCTTCTATGACAGCTCTTCTATGAAAACTCTTCTTGCCAGAGTTTGGTTCTGATTCTTTACGCCTTGTTCCCAGTTGTCAGATTATCACTTAAGAGTATCACACTGCTCTTCACCAACTTAAGGCCAGTGTCCCTGAACAGAAGACAGCATGGTAAGGACAGTGAAAGCGAAGGAAATGAAAATAAACCAAGAGAAAAGAGGCAAGAAAAATGGACATGAACCACCATCAATGTTCCATCTGTTCAATAGTCAGGGGGGTTGCTGTGGAGGTGACTATTCAGCCCGTGTGTATGAGAGGCACAGAACATGATTCACAGTTTACAGAGCCACCCAGTAAATACCTGGCACAATTGTTGATTTAGACTTGGGGAAGTATTGATAACTTTTAAATAGATGTACACAAACTTGACAGATGAAAGAATGGAAATGTTAAAATTTAGCTTTTTTTCCCTTGACATATAGAGAGAGAAAGAGAGAGAGATATAAAGGTAACCCTGGCAATTTCTTAAAAAGGTAGTACATTTTTATGTAGCACATGGTTTTGCTTTTTTTTTTTTTTACTATCTGCCTTTGATCTTAATGCTGGTGAAGACTGCATTTGCCACAGGCTGATAAGTGGATATGGCAGAACTTCAAAACTCATGTCAGCCAAAGAATCTAGAGAGGGAGGAAAAAAAAAAAAATCAGACATAAAGCTGGTAAAAGGCAGCTATAAATTTTTTATTGCCTTTTATTTAATTCTACCAAAAGATCACACGGCACCTATGACCCAGATTTGGTACATGTCTCAACCTCAACTCATACGTGCACATGGCCGAAATCCAATTTCTTACCCCAAAGATGTGTTTTTCATTAAACTAGTAAATCTTAGAAGGTTGCTGGTAAGACCAATAAGTTAATAAACTCCTTCTTCATAAGACAATTCAAACACCCTCCATTGACTAGGGTAAATCAAGAAGAACTGATAGAGAAGAAAATAACAGGACGTGAAACGTAATTCTTCATTTAGAAATGACAGCCCAGCCTGAAGCCAGCGGTCATTATCTACAATTTACACCAGAACTCAATACCTTGTTAAGAGAACTTCGTTACTCTCAGCCTTACAAAAAGTAATGCCAAGGAGAGACAAAACAAGCACAGGATGCCTTGGAAATCCATCCTTTCCTTGGCTTAAGGGATGTCAGCGGAGGGAGCGTAAGGATGCGTGTGCATGAAAGTGCATTGAAAGGACAGTTCTAGCCCCAACCACAGGGGCAGCAAAGACACAGCCAGAACGTTCAGAGAAGCACCTCTGTGACCAGAAACTTGAAAGTATGGAACACCCATCAGGGTAGGATGGATTCCCAAATTCTGGCATCGTCACACGAAGGCCTACTGCGCGGGAAGGAGAGCAAACACCTAGAACTGCATGTGTCGGAGGAGAATCCTGAGCACGTAACGTGGGGATGAGAGAAGACGGACAGAAAAAGCAAGCAAAACAAAGCACACCAGCAGCCCCGACCCGTCTGTGCCGCAGGGATCAGGCGACTGCAAGTGTTAATGACAGTCCGTTTCTTTTGCCTGGTTCTAGTTCCACGAAAATATTTGATTTGCAAAAGCCGATCTAACTGTGTGTTTACGATGTGTGTGCTTTTCCGCCTGCACATCTCCTTCGCGCTGAGGTAGTGTCGATTCTAAGAACTTCAACAGCTCCCAAATGTCTGCTTTCGGCTTGTCCCCTGCGTGCCCACTCACAAGTCCAGTTATCTTTCCGAAGTATGAAACACGCAGCTGTGTATTTTAGATAGCCTAATACAAATATACGCAGACTTTTTCAAACAGAATTTTTATTAAATCATAACTATATACATTTATGGGGTACAACGTGATTTGATATGCAATATGGAATGCTTAAGTCAAACTAACATAACCATCACCTCACCGACTAATTTTTGTGGTTTTGAAATGTACCCTTACATCGTGTACTTCAGGTGAGATCCCGCCAAACGCCCTCCTCCCCGGCCAGCCCTCCTTCCCTGCCCCTCCGCCCTCCCCTTCCCTCTCCTTCTTTTCCCCTCTTTCTTTCTGGACTATCTTCTTATTTTACCATTAGTAGGAATGCGTAAGTGTTTATATATTGATTTCATAATAGTATTGAGTACATCGGACACTTTTCTTCCCATTCTTGAGATACTTCACTAAGAAGAATATGTTCCAGCTCCATCCAGGTAAACATAAAAGATGTGAAGTCGGCCTCTTTTTTTATGGCTATGCAAACATTTGTAACATATACCAAAATATGACTCCGTAACAGCAACAACAACAAAACCCAAAGTGGTGTGAGGGGAGGGAACATGAATACCCAATTCCCTGAAGAAGTTTCAATGTGCAGTAAGAAAGTGAGAACTAGTTTTATTTCATAATATCAAGAAAAAGCAAGATTGAAACATGATACTATTTTTTTCTTTTTTTTTTTTTTGCCCTAGCATCAAATTAGCAAATGTTAGTAAAGGTTTAGTAAAAGTGCATAGGGTATGATTAGCAGAGGAAGCCTGGTCCCTGGTGCACAGTCACACATGTGTACCCCACTTGATGAGATGGGTGACCAGTCTCACATGTGCGCATTAGTTGGCTCAATCAACCCTGGCTGGTACTTACCAAAAAGGGTAATTTAGGTTCTATGCAAAGACTTAGCTACAAGAATATTCACTGAAACATTTATAATAGAGGGGTAGAAGTCTTAAATGGGCAACAACAGAAGATTAATAATATCCACAAAGCACAAGAAAGTAAGAGAAAAGGAAAAAAGAAAAAAGGGCAGGAAGTATATACCAAAGCCTTACTGGCAATGGTTGTCTCTGGGAAATAGATTACGGGTGTTTTTTATTGTTTTATATTTGCTGCATTTTCCTAATATTTCCCTAAGATTAAAACAAATTTAAAGAATGCTCAATTTAGGAGTAAATGTGTTTTTCAGAGCAGTTTAAAGTTTATATATTATGTTTCGTATAGAAAACTTACTTTTAAGGAAAGTGCTTAGTCCTTTTGAAATATGAGTTAATGATAAATAAAAAGGGTGCCAGCACTCTCACCACAATTGCCACAATCAAGTATTTGCTTGAACAGTTTTTTTTTTTTTTCCTAAATCCCCTGCAGGGTTGGGAAGGAGGTATTAGACGTTCTGTAAGCTCATGCCCAGTTTAACCCTAATTCCCCAGATAACCTGTGAGGATTCATTCATGGCTTCTCCCTGCAGCAGCCACCCAACTGACTCAGTGCATAGTTATGTATTAATCATTGTGAGCGTGATTACAGGGTTCTATAGTGGTGCAGTGTCAACTCACTCCATGTTCCAGCTCTTCTAGCCCTTGGTAGCTCTAGGAATTGCATTATCACTTCACCCTGCCCTGCTTCTAACACTTATTAGATGCTATAATAGAGGGGTAGAAGTCTTAAATGGGCAACAACAGAAGATTAATAATATCCACAAAGCACAAGAAAGTAAGAGAAAAAGAAAAAAGAAAAAAGGGCAGAAGTATATACCAAAGCCTTACTGGCAATGGTTGTCTCTGGGAAATAGATTACTTATTAACATCTAATAAGTGTTAGACTCAAAAGCAGCCTTGATTGCAACATTTTTAAAATTGTTCAGAAGTCTAAAAGAAATGTGATCTCGTGGCCTTTTCTATCATAAAACCAATGGTGCCATAGGTTTCACCAAATGGACATTTTGCCATCAGTAAAGGAAAGAACCTGCTCCCTAAGTGAAAAGGCCAAGATTTTTAAAAACGTTTCCCATGAAAAGAAGGAAATGCTGAGTCTAATTATGGAAGATAACAATCAAAAACAAGAATCTCCAAGTCTTGGGTCACTGTGATAAAGCAATGCAAATATATCCACAAGTAGGGAAACGTCTAGAAGAAAGTGTTCCAAAATGTTAGCAATTATCATGCGCACGTGATGACATGGACTAACGGTGATTTTTACTTTCTTTCACTATGTTCCTCGGTATTTTTCAGATTTTCTATATTGATTGTGTAAGGCTTCTGTTATTAGAAACCCCCATCAAATGCTAGACACCACGGAAAATGTGGTGTGAGAAGAAGCAGAGATCTGAGAATCAAAGGCCCTGGGACTTGGGGGCTTCTCAGAACTCACTCAAGTTTATACAGTTTCCAAAGCTTCCTTCCAAAGGTACATCAAAGCCAAGTCACCTGAGTCCTCTGAGAATCCCCTCTGTCACTGCAGAAGCCCTTCAGCATTTATTATCCATGACGGAGGCTGAGGACACAGGGAAGAGGAAAGAAAAGGCCCAAGACTGTGCCATGATCTGTTTTTGTTTGTTTTTCTTAGAAATGTTAATAGTGCTTTGGGGGGCGGGGGGTAAATTCAACAATTGAGCAGAGTGTACCCCACACTGCACTAAGAACAAAATAATGGGAACTACTTCAAAGGGGCAGAGGAAGAGCCTATCTACTTGCCTATCAAGTTCAGGCATCTCATGCCAGTAAGACAGCGGCTGCGGGTTTTGAGCAGAAGAGAGGGGCTACACGTGTCCACTGTCCCGCCTCTATGTAGAGGAAATGGAGACCAGCCATGGGTGGCCACCAAGTCTCCTCCTAGCTGGAAGGTTTCAATGACTAGCATTTCTATCCACCAGCAGAATTAGATGGTTAAGATGAAAAAGTGCACGTAAACATACGTGTATAAGGGGTTAAATGAAGGAAATGGCCTCAAAATCATCCCACACTGGGGTAAATGTTGGGTCTGCGCACATTCTTTGATGCTCCCTCCCTTCTCTGTAGCCCAACCAAGAGGCTCTGTGGCCGAGTGATCAGTGCAGCCGCAGAGCTGGACAGCACCGAGGTATCCCAAACTCCAGGCCCAGCGTCTGGCCTGGGCCTCCAGTGATTGCCTGGGAGGAGGGGAATAGTTTTCAGCAATGATGCTGAGATTTTTCTTGAGTCAAGTAAACACTATTCATTATTTATGATGAACACCTTCTATTCACCTGGACACTTGATAAACCATAAACAACTCTGAAAGAGTTCTGTAACCACCATCCACCTAATATCACTGTCACAGCAATATTGCCTACTATGAGGATAATTCCACATTTTGTGGTTATGAAAACTGAGGCTTAGAAAGATGAAGCATCTCATTTAAAATCCCATCGCTGGGAAGAAGCAGTCAGGAGGACACCCACAAAGCATGTCTGTGAAGTGGTGAGATTATGTTCTCTGCCTGACTTACGTATGTTCTGGCTGCTACCCTCACGTCACATCCTGTGCATTTTTTTTTTTTTTTTTTTTTGAGTCTCACTTTGTCACTCTCAGTAGAGTGCTCTGCAGTCACAGCTCACAGCAACCTCAAACTCTTAAGCTCATGTGATCCTCTTGCCTCAGCTTCCCGAGTAGCTGGGACTATAGGTACCCGCCTCAACACCCGGCTATTTTTAGAGCTGGGGTCTCACTCTTGCTCAGGCTGGTCTCTAAATCCAGAGCTCAAGGAGTCCACCTGCCTTGACCCTCCCAGAGTGCTAGGATTACAGGCGTGAGCCACCGTGCCCCATCCTGTGCAACTTGTAAACTCCCAGAGAGCCCTTGAGACAGGCCGTCAGATCAGTTCACAGGGAGCCCAGCCCTCCTGCCCCAGAGCACATGTGATGCCAGGCACAGCGGGTCCTCCTCTCTTCCCTGCAAGGCAAACTGCCACGATGGCGGTGATATTTTGATTTTGCATCCTCCCACAGGTGGATGAACTGTAAGTGTTCACACTGGCTGATGTGGGGAGATGGGGCCTGCATGAACACCAGGGTGGGTTAGCCCGGCTGACAGACACACAGCCAGGAAATGCGCTAAAGCAATCAACTGAAAACAGACACGTACGGAGACCTCTCCTCATGTGCTCTAGCATCTCAAGTCACCTTAAGCGACTTACTTCTAAAGCCCCAGCATGGTCCTAATTTCTAAGAAGGGAATTTTTAAATTGCATGAATATTACTTTTCTGGGCTCTGCAATAAATCTAGCAACACGAATGGAAGAGGGTCCTACACAGAGCTGGGTAGTGAGGTCACAGTCTACTTTGGCTTTTGTGGAAAGCTACCCATTTATTCTGATTTTGAAGCAAATAAATACTGCAATATTCTGTGACTTTTTTTTTTCTTGTCCTCCCTCCCTTTCCTTATATGCATTCTAAATGAACTCGCCAGAGTCTAACCAGACCATTCCAAACCAGCTCCTTCACAAGAACAAAGGGCCTTCTGAACCACTCACTCCCCGAAAGCAGAAGGAAGCCCAGAGCTTTTTTTCTTTTCTTATTTATTTATTTATGAGTCAGAGCATCGCTCTCTGTCACCCTGAGTTGAGTGCTCTGGTGTCTTAGCTCACAGCAACCTCAAACTCCTAGCTCAAGCAATCCTCTCTTCTCAGTCTCCCGAGGAGGTAGGACTACAGGCACCCACCACAACACCCAGCTAATTTTTCTATTTTTAGTAGAGACGGGGGTCTTACTCCTGCTCAGGCTGGTCTTGAACTTGTGAGCTCAAGGAATTCATCCACTCCCAAAGTGCTAGGATCACAGGCGTGAGCCACCGCACTCGGAGATTCTTTGGGAACACGATCAACCACGATTCAGCCGCTGGCCCTCAGGAAGAGTCCGAGCTCCCTTCCTGGGGGGAGTGGAGAAAAGTAGAAGAGTGAGAAGCTGAGGCTGGAGGCAGCGCGTGTGTCTGAAGGAAGCCTCAGTCCGTCCAACTTGGTATTCAGAGTCAGTACAGGCTGGGCACACTCTGGTCCACTGCCCCATGGTTCCTGCTTCTGAGAAGCTGCTGAAGGATTACAGAACTCTTTCCCTACTATAATTCTGCAAAGATATCCCACCTTTATATTCTGCAAAGATACCCTACCAAGAAGGCGATGGAAAGCAGATTCCCAGTGGCGTGTGACTTTAAAAAAAATTAAATGTAGTGTAGTTTCATGTATTCTATGAGGTAAAAGACTCTCAAATATATACAAAGCATTAATAGTTAAAATATTATATAGTATAAACAGTCTAAAGCCGGCGATGTGGTACATGCCTGCAGTTCCAACTACCTGGGCAGCTATGGCAAGAGCATCATTTGAGCCCGGAAGTTCAAAACTCCAGTGGGCTGTGACTACACCTGTGAATAATTGCTGCACCACTCCAGTCTGGGAAATACTGGACTCTGTCCTCCCCCAAAATATATGCATTTATCTATCTATCTATCTATCTATATGTATACACACACACACATGCATACATACATATACACACACATACGCACACACATGTGTACACACACATGCTAAGTGTTCAAAATTTCAAATTGATGGCAATTTTATCAAATTTAAAATCACTTAAGGATACCCATCATTTGCTTATATGTAAACCACTAATTTTTCTTTTTCATCTTTCTTTTTCATCTTTCTTTTTCATCTAAATCAGACACTCTCAAAGATTTCTCTGGAAAATTCTTATCTATAAGAAATTGGGATTGACCCGCAAATTCTGATCTCCCGATTCTTACTCACATTGAATTGTGATTCAAAACTGGGTCAAGAGGTGTCTGCACTGTATGTCAAAGCTTCTTCCCATGGAATTCACTTTCCAGCCACCCCCACGGACTTGGTCAGCGTCATCCAAAAAGCGTGTTTGTTAATTTCCTGCCCTTGAAACGTTAAAAGCTCCGTGTCATTAACCAGCTGGTAGAGTTGAGCAAAGCCTCATAAATCAGCCCTTTGCCCGAGGAGCTGGAGTTCATGGTGGCTCTTCCCTGCACACAGAGAAAACAACTGAAGCACATTTCGGTTCACAAAAGAACATTCACATGTTCACAGACCCCGGCTTTCATCTGTCGGATCACAGTCCGTTTTTGATGAACTGTGTTCATCAACCGCCCCCCAGGGCCGCACAGAGGGTGACGGCACCGGCGCGGAGTCTGGCTGCCAGGGTTCAAGGCCCGGCTCCATCACTCCACTCAGCTCCGGCTCAGGCAAGTCACTGAACTCCCCAAGCGCCATCTCCGCCCTGTGACACGTGCCTGAGCGGCAGGCCTGCAGGGAGGATGAAGTGATGCTGCACCAGCCTATTCCGCAGATCTCAGCTCTCAGCAGCCCTGCCCTCCTCGCTGGTACAAAGCGTGTCTATGAAGCGGAGGGATTATCTTCCCTGCCTGATTTGTGTACAGTCAGGCCGCCACCCCCGAGTCACACCCTGTGCAACTTTTTGAGTCGATTAAGTTTTCAGAGAGCCCTTGAGACTAGCTGATCAAAAACCATACCACAAAAAGATAAATGCTTTTAAGTGTAGCCATGTACCATGACGGGTGCATAAAACCCCAGGGGCAGTCCCCCCAAATGCTCACCTTCTGTCACTCCCTGTTGTTGTGTGAGCTGGGAAAACAAATATCACCCCTCTGGGCCTCAATTTTTCATTTTTGAAAAGTGGGAATGACAGTAGCTTCCCTCGTAACATTTTGTAGAATGAAAATGAGTGAAGTTATATGAACTTATAGAAAAGCATGAACACACAAAAAAACACAAACACTCTGTGACAGTAACTGGATCCCAATTTGCATATTATGTCATATAATAATGCTAAAAATAATAGTAACAGCTATAGCATATCAGACTGGGAAAAACCTTTCACGTCTTTGATTTCTATAAATCCTCAACACAAGCTTATTATACTCCTTTTTAGCAAGGAGAAAATCAGAGCTTAGAGAGGGTAAGAAACTTCCCTAAGAGCACACAGCAGGGTCAGAAATTGAGCCTGGGTCTATCGGAGGTCACAGCCCACACAAGTAACTCTGGACAGCACAGGCCCCACAATCAGCCTTTTGTATGCACTCATCACATGTGAACTTGCCAACTGTGCTCCAAGTCACACAGTGATAGGGGAGGATGGCCACCAAAGTCAGGCACAGTGACCAACACAAGACAGGTGTCCCAGCCAGCCTGTCATGAAGCCCTATTTCTATTTAACATTTACTCAAACACCATTACTTGGAGCCCACATATGCTGGTGCTGACCTAAGGATACCCCAAATATCCATCAAGATGCCAGAGGCAGCTGGATGAGTTCCAAGCAAAGATACCCAGAACGTTCCCCCTCCACAATTTTGTGCAGTGCTTGGTCCACAGATCCTGACAAATCCTGTTCAGACCTTTCATGAAAGCACATCTGTCAGCTTGGGTTTCTAAACCTTCCTCTCTACTTTCTAGGAGCAAAAAACAGTGCAAGGGTCAAGAATCCTGAGAGTGTCTTTTCTCTCCCTGCCCCCTTGAAAACACATATATAGCTATATGAGGCTCTCATTCCTCCCTGTGTGTGTGTGTGTGTGTGTGTGTGTGTGTGTGTGTATGTGTGTGTGTACACACGCGTGCCTGCTCCATGTTCAGTCAGAAGAAACAGAACAAGACATGAATCCATGCACACAGATGTCCAGAGAAGCACAGGCCTATGGCTTGTACAAACAGCCAGACGGACTGCCAGCTAATGCGGAACTCCCCTGGGACAATCTATTTCCTCACTTTTTATGCATCTCAGACAATCTCCTTCTTCAGTCCCAGGCTACTAAGGAAAATAAAAGGTCCAAAACTTAATTCAGTGAGCATCCTCAAAGAAACCACTCGGAAATCTTCCACTAGCTCTGCTGCTGTTCTTTGGACGTCAGTAAAAGGTGGGCGTGGGTCCTCTGCTCCCGCAGCCCAGCCCTCCTCAGCCCAACACTGCACAACGGTCCAGGACGCCAGGCAGCACCGGCACCCAAAGACGGGCATGGGAGCGCTCTTCTCAGGCACCTTTAAAACTTCTCCTCAATACTTCTTGTTAAGCTAAGGAGCCAGACTCAAATGGGGAGTGACCGTCCCACAGAGCTGAGGAGGGACTTGGTTCATTTCTTCATTCATTCATTCCTGTGTAATTCTCCTACTTACTGAGCACCCAGTCTGTTATACAAGATGCTGATTACCCGGCTCCGCGGTGCTGGTGACAGTCCTTTCCAGGGGAGCATACAGGTCTGTCGCAGCCCATATTCTGGAGGGGGTGCATGAGGATATCAGAAAGAGGGTGACCAGAGGTGGAGAAGGGGCGTCGGCAAAGGCCTCAGGGGACCCTCAAACTGAATAATGAGAAATTTCACTTCATGCAGAGCTGGCAGAAGAGACAGACAAGGGCACACTGTGGTAGGAGGTTGTGGATGGAGAGATCAAAGACACAGGACTAGGACTTCAAATAAAGAGGAAGATTTCATCACTTTGGATTTTTGGAAGCCAAGGAAAGTGAAACTGAGAAGGTCAAATAAGGAAAAAGAAAAAATGAGGCAGGGTGAGAAAACTGAATCACAAAAAGGCAAAGAGCACATTTAGCAAATTCAGTGCCGGGCTGGGAACCCAATGGGGCTGGCCCAGCACTCTGCCTGCGGAGCTCCTGCTCAGCATTACTATGGCTTTAAAATGGAGATATAGAAGTTGATGGAAACAAGATCATTAATAAACAGCTTATCAAAAGGCTACGGGGACTGGAGACAGACTGCAGACTGAATCAGGGTGAAAAAACACAGATCAGAGTTACAACTCTCAAAAAAACTGCCATAGGATCCAGCAATCCCACTGCTGGGTGTATATCCCCAAAGGAAGGGAATTCAGAATATTGAAAAGATGATCTGCACTCCCCTGTTTAGTGTGGCACTCTTCACTATAGCCAAGACAGGGAATCAAACTAGGTGTCCATCAGCAATTGAAAGAGTAAAGAAAACTGTGGTATATATACATCTGGAATATTATATAGCCACAAAAAGAATGAAATCCTGTCACTTGCAACAACATGGATGGAACCTGATGTGATCAAGTTAAGTGAAATACATGAAACACCATAAGATAAATTTCACATGTTCTCACTCACCTGTGGGAGCTAAATATTAAAAAGAATTGATCTCATGGAGACAGCGACAGAGTGAATAGTCTTGGAAGGGCAGTGAGAAAAGAGGAATAAAGTGGGAATAGTTAAAGAGTACAAAAATGTAGTTAGAGAGAATAATATTTGATAGCAAAATAAAGTCGCTATAATCAAAAGTAAGTTAGGGTATACTTTAAAATACCTGAAAGAGTGGAATAGGAATGTTCCTAACACAAATGATAAAGGCCAGAGGTGATGGATACCCCAGTTACCCTGAATTGAGTAATTTACATTGTGTGTCTGCATTAAAACATCACATGTACCCTGTGCAAATATACAACTATAGGTACCCACAATCATGAAAAATAAAAAATTATAAAAAATAATAAAGCAGGGTGGCACCTGTGGCTCAAAGGGATAGGGTGCTGGCCCCATATGCTGGAGGTGGTGGGTTCAATCCCAGACCCAGCCAAAAACTGCAAAACAAAACAAAACAAAACAAAACAAAAACAGTAATAATAATAAAGCAAAACTGATGCAAATGAGTGTGTGCTCCTCAGCAGGAAAGCACCCTGCCTCCTGGACTTGGCTTGTGTGGAGTGTCACGTGCCAGGGGGGTGTCTGATGTCTGATGAGGCTTCACTATAAGGCAGTGGTCTCCAACCTCTGGGCACCAGGGATGGGTTTCACAGAAGACGATTTTTCCAGGGATGAAGAAGGGGAAGGATCTGACAGGAAGCAAAGTTCAAGCAGTGCCATGAGCGCTGGGGAGCAGCTGTAAACACAGATGAAGCTTTGCTCACTCTCCCACCACTCACCTCCTGGTGTGCAGCAGATTCCTAAGAAGCCACGGGCCAGTACCAGTCTGCAGGCTGGGGGCTGGGGTCACAGCTACAGGGAATATTACTCCCAACTCCGTGAACATTCATTCAGTCAGTCCTGCTATGTGTGGGGACTGAGCTGAATCCTGATGTACCAAGGCAGTCAGAACTCGGCCTTCATGGGTCTCAACATCTACTGCTGAACTGGACATGGAAACAAATCAGTACTAATGCAGATTTCATCTGCTGCCCAACTGAGAACCCGAGGGAAACCGGGGAGCCCTGCCTTTGGGCCTAAGGGCAAGGAAGGCCCAGCTGTGTCCCAGCTCAGAAGATGCTGGCCTAAGACAGCACACAGCAAATGTCGCAACAGAAGCCACCCACATGACTGCTCTCCTTGGAACAGAAAGTTCCAGAGAAGATAGTCAGGACTCTGCATCAGCCAGAGTGCCAACAAAGTTGCATTTTGTCCCTGCAGCTTCAGCTGAGACCTCAGTTTAGGGTCATGAGAGCAAACCACAGGCCACCAAGATACAGATGCTTAACAGTCACTTCAGAAATTCTTCAAGCAGCAACCAGGATTGTAGAAGCCATGGCACTGACCATTCTGGAAAATGTGCCTTCCAAAAAACAGCCCACTCCCTCGATCCATGGAAAAGTGAAAAACTGAAAGGCCATGCCTTCCATCTCCAAGGAAGTCTCTAGCCCATCTCAAGAAGAAGGACAGCTCTTTCTTTGATAGCATAAAGAAGGGCTCCACCAGATGGAATCAGACCCCTTCATTCACTCAACAAATAGGTATGAAGCTCTGAACTACCCTCTCAGTTCTAGCACCTAGTGATACTACCCATGGATCTTGCTAAGAAAAACAACATCTGAGCAGACTTGAAAACAATGAGCAGGTCAGCAGAAGGAACTTGGGGTAGAGGAAGAAGGAAAAGGCAGAGAAGAAGTCCTAAGGTGGTAGTGCCCGGGTGCATTCAAGGAGCAGCCAGCGTGCCAGGGCTGGGCAGGTGGGACGGCAGTGGTGAAAAACACAGATCACCAGGGCTGGGCAGGTGGGGTGATGACGGGGGCGGACATCACCACTGGCTCTGGAGGCCGTTGTCAGGACTTTGGCTGTAAAGGAAATGGGGCTTCTTTCGTGAGATTGGGCAGAAGAGTGACATAATCCAGTCTCCATTTATGAAGGCTCACTGCGGGGCTATGCTGACAGCAGGCTGTAGGGTAGCAAGGACCGAGCCACCCGGGCATCCCAGGAAGAGGCAACGGCGGCTCCTAGGAAGATGACAAGCAGGGAGCTGATGCCGGTGGTTTCCCAACAAGCAAAACTTGGGGTGTGAGGGGAGTGGCGCAAGAGAGTGAAAAAGAGAGAAAGGTTATATGGTTCCAACCTCTGGGACCTGAACAACTGGAAGGATGGCCTTGTCATCCCGGGGCTGAAGAGGTGGCACGGTCTGAAGGAGGCTGGAGACAGCTCAGCTGGAGTGTCTGGTTTAAGGGGTCTATCGGATATCAAGACAGAAAGGTCTGTGGAGCAGCTGATATGCAAGTGCAAAGGGCGGAAGAGACAGGGCTGGGCTGGTGCCATGGCAGACGGTGGCATTCCAATCCACAAAACGAGCTGACAGTGCCCAAGGAACAAGTGCAGAGAGGGAAGAGGACCCAGGTCTGCGCTCAGAGTGCTCTGATGGGAAGAGGCCAGGGAAGGAGAGCTGGTAACAGGGGAGACGCACAGGCAGGGAGGGAAGGGGGAAAGCCTGGGGGGTGGGGGGGCTGGGTATCCCAAACACTGGGCCCCTGCCCAGGGCGGAAGAAAGCTGTGTCAACACCACCACTGCCACTGCCACTGCCAGGCCACGCACGGCAGGGACTGGAAACTGACCACAGACAGAGCTCCAGGAAGGTCAGTGGCGGCCTGGACAAAGCAGCTGCCATGGAATAAGCCACAGGGCAAAAGCTAGACCAGGTTCTAACAATAATGAGGCTGAAGACGGGGACACAAGCAGCTCTTTGAAGATCCGTGGCAGAAGGAGCACAGCACAGCCGGCCACCCGTGGGGGTGAACAGGGCCGAGGCGTGTCGGTTTCTTTTCAGAGGATGGATGTGTGTGCGTTCTGACAGAGGGAGCGGGGACAGCGGCTGGAGGGATGGCCTGAAAAAGCCACAGGGCTGGAGGAACCGGCCTTGGAGAGCCGCTTGGCAGGTCGTCGGAGGGAGGCGGCAGGCACAGGCTCTGGGGTGAGGAGGTGCAGGTGTGGGAGTCAGTGAAGGTTCTTCTGTCCTGCTGGCTTCAACTCACTTAATGAAAGTAGAAAGTAAGGCGAGAAATGAAGGGGGACGAAGGGAGGGTGGAGAAATGAGAAGACCACAGAAGTCCTCCAGGAAGAATGGGACAGTGGAAGAACCAGGAAAACACACTCCCTCCCAGGAGTGTGCTTTGTATCTTTGAGGGCCAAAAAAAAAAAAAAAAAAAAAAAATACAATGCATATTCACCTTTTCCATCATCCGCTGAATTACAGAGCCTCAACAAATTTAAGACGCATAGGAAGATCCCATGCCTGCTCTACAAGCCTTTCACAAACCCAGACACACACAGATGTTCCCTTACTGGAAAGGTACTACAACTATTATCCCTTTATCTGGGCTAAGGACTGCAAACTTCTTCTGTCAACGGCCAGAGAGTAAATAGTTTCAGTTTTGCAGGCCATTCTGTTACAACTAAAGCAGCCGCAGACATTAATAAACAAATGGATGTGGCTGTGATCCAATAAAACTTTATTTACACAGGCAGTGGACTGAATTTGGCCTTAGGCTATAGTTTGCCAACTTCTGTAATCTAGAAAACACACATCTTCTAAAGATTATATCAGAGTATTTTAACTTCTCTTTTTCTTTTAATTTGTAGTTTCTTATGATTAAATAGTTCTTTTTTTTTCTTTCTTTTTTTTTTTTTTCTTTTAGAGACAGAGTTTCACTTTAGCACCCTCAGTAGAGTGCTGTGGTGTCACAGCTCACAGCAACCTCCATCTTCTGGGCTTAGGCAATTCACTTGCCTCAGCCTCCCAAGTAGCTGGGACTACAGGCGCCCGCCACTATGCCTGGCTATTTGTTGCAATTTGGCCGGGGCCAGGTTCGAACCTGCCACCCTGGGTATATAGGGCTGGCGCCCTACTCACTGAACCACAGGTGCCGCCCAGAGTATTTTAACTTCTCAACTAAAACTACTACTACCTAACAGAAGAAAGGCCCCTATAATGCAATTATAATAGGCAACCTGATTTAAATTCCAAGATGATAAAAAACTTCCAAAGCCTAGTTTATATAAATCTTTGAGTATAACTCTATAAATATCATTCACCCATGATTTCAAAGTATAATAAAAACATTCCGTTACCCCACACTACATTCCTCTAAGATGACTATACTCATTTTGCCAACAGATAATGGCTTACGTTGAAGTATTTGTGAAAAGGAAAAAAGGGTCCTATATATCTGAATAAACAGGATAAAGCAATACCTTAGCTAGAAAAATCATCCATATATTGCAGCTTCCCAGGGATTGATAGTCTATTGACTGTGCCAATAAAATAGGACTACCACTCCCACATTCAGATTATAGAATTTCACAGTTGTCCTTTTAGATGTGGTTGTTCTGTTTTTCATATTGAGGCCCACCTGTAAGTTTCTCTGTAAGAACCCTTTCTCACTTAGGTTCCTGGAGCACCACAATTTACCATGTGACTCCAAGAGTCCAGGTATCTCTGCTTGTAGCAGAAGTGTCCAATAGCTCTTTTTGTGGTGATGAAAATGCTACGTACCTGCTCTGTCCCACACATGGCTGGTGAGCACTTCAACATATGGCCAGTGTGAGGGAGGAACTGAATATTTAATTTTATTCCATTTTCATTTACTTAAATGTTAATATAAGTAGCCAAATATTAACTAGCGGCTACCACATTAGACAGAACAATTCTAGAGAAAAAGGAAGGAAGGCAGGAAGGCAGGAAGGCAGGAAGGCAGGAAGGCAGGAAGGAAGGCAAGAAGGAAGGAAGGCAGGAAGGAAGGAAGGCAGGAAGGCCATAACCTAGTGGACTACTCCTTTCTTCTTTTTCTGTCTGAATTCTCCAAACTGCCCCCCAAAACCCTACTTTATAAACCTTGCTTTAAAAATCAAGAAAAAAAAATTAATCCCTGCAAAGGCATGCTCTTTACCCAAAGACCCAAACTTTGCCCCTAAACATTTTCTCCAAAAAAGTTCACATTCTACTTTCCAACTCTCAGTAGAAAACAAACCCTCACATAGAATGAAAAACATATTCTCTCTCTGAATAGGAATTTTTTTCCTTCGGCAAACAGAGTCCCAAGTAAATCCCTATTAACACTGGCATCATCATCCACTCAGAGTGTAAAACAGCACCGTATCAGTGATGCCAGTGTCTGCAACTGCCTTTATCAGGTGCTGGCCAACAGCACAGTGACAGGTGGCAGCAGACTCACCGCTAAGATGGGTGAGTCATGGGCCAGGATGTTCTAAGGGCAGGGGGATCAGGAAGGGGCCTGAGCCACCTCATCTTATTCCAAACAGTCCCATTTTAAGGGCTTAGGACAATCAAACTTTACAAAAGCAAATGATTTCTGGAGACAGCAAAGAGTAAGGGATTCCTGGTCAAAAAACCATGTTCCTTACAAAGAAGATGGCTTAGACTTCATCCCAAGTAGCACTGAAGGACCTGTGACAGCCCAAAGACTTCCCCGAACCCCTCCAGAGCCCTCAAATAAAGAACTCATATAATCTCCTTATTTGATATACAGGGTGGCCATAAGTTCATGAGCTATTTAAAATAGTGTGCAATTTTAAATTGCACATGAACTTTATGGCCACCCTGTATTTGCTCAATTCAAAACACATGCAGCATGATGGATTCACTCTTCTTTCTTTTGTTCACATCTCACATCAGTCCAGCCTCCACACCCAAGCTGAGTCCATCACGTCCATCTATCTCCAGCACTGAACCACCCACTGCCCTCTTGCCCAGACTTCTGCATGGGCTCCTGAATGGCCCCCTGGCTCAACTCTTGCCCACTTAGGAACCAGGCCATCCATTCAGAACGAGGATCAGAGCACAGGGGTACCAGAACTGCAGGCCTGACTTCTTCAGCTTGGGTCCTGTGCTCTGCCACTCATTGGCCATGTGGCCTTGGGCAAGTCTGTGCCTCAGTTCCCTCTTCTGTAACATGGGGATAATCACAGTGCCCACTAGATAGGATGATCGAGTATTAAATGAGTTCCTCAAATAAAACAATCAAAATAGGATGAGAATGTCCTCAGCACTCTCTCTAGAAAAGCTCTTTCCTGCTTTCAAACCTTCTGATAACTGCCACCATGATTATAATAAAACCTGAACTCCCTGCTTCAACTTTGTCTCATTCTGCTCCTCCCACTTCTGTTCTGAGCACAGCACGCCTGTGTCCCTTCCTGGGCTCTGCCCTGCCTTCCCTCTGCCCGCAAAGCTCTTGCCCCAGACCTTGCCATGTGCCTGCTAGTACCTCACAGGCCCTCAGTCACTGGCTCTTGTCAGCCTTTTTGGCCATCAGAGCACACATTCCACCTGGTAGCTTGTTTACCTGCTGGCTCTCAACTAGCAGGCCCCTCCCACAGCAGAGGAACCCGGTTAACACTCTCTCTGCAGGACAGAGAGCAGTGCCTGAGTCCAGTGTGTGCACAGTAAACATGCAGTCAGTAGACGCTTCCTTGAATGAAGCCATGTAATAAACACTGTAGTGGTTGCCACAATGCCCAACCGAGATGCCCCTTCCATGAGCCCCTTGTCGTCCCAGCAGCTGACAACGACACCCTTCAGCTCTCAGCCCGTGCTGGGATTCCCTGAGCTACAGAAGGCTGCCTGCTCCAGTTCCTGCTTGTTCCTGGGTTCATGCTTGTGACTACCCCTTGCCCAGTGGATACGGGGGTATGAAGGCCTGGCCATCTCCATCTAACTTGAGACAATTCCACTGTAGCCCTGGAGCTCCCTGTGGGGTTGGCCAAGGCTGGCACGGGTTGCATCTCAACATCTCCCTGTACTCACTGTTCCTTCCCCACCCCTCCCCAGCTGCTGATCTCTAGGGTGCTCCGGATAAACATCCTGTGCACAAAGGTCCACCTCGGAGCTATTTCCCTGGAAAGGCGACTGTAACACATGCGACGCCTGGCAGGGCAAACACCGGCTCCCACCCCGCTGGGCACTGCAGGCTCAAGGGCTCTAGACACCTGGCCTTTTCCTGTCCTATGCTTCCTGTCCTATGCCTTCAGCCTGGACTGATGGCTTTCATAACTATAGCACTTGGGACTCTGGGCTTTCAATGCATGTTTCCAGGGACCATCAGAATCCACACCTTCAAATCCACAAATGCTATTCTCACTGGAGTATAGCCATGTATTTTTTGTCTGACTCAGGATTCAGGGACCACCCAAAAGATTCCTTTCTCACAGCTGCTTTCACGTTCCTGATCACTCATTCATAATCTTCCGCACCCTTTCTGGCATCCATTCAAGAGGGTTCAAAAATGTGCTCAGATACCTTTCAAGTGGGTAGTAGGGACCTCTCACTCTGAAGCCGTATATTCCTTATAGTTAGGGCAAGATGCTTGGAGATAATTCTTGTGCAATTCTCAGATACCACAGATGAGCATTAGCTTCTGTCCTGTAGCTCTCAGGAAGTACACATATCCAGTGTAGTGGTGACATTCTGGAGCTGCCCAGATGTGCAATAGCTTCCCCTGTGCATCCCTGCACACCCAGCACCACAGCTGTGCTGCCCTGGGGTGCCTGTGCCCGGTCTTCTTGACCAAGCAGTGACACCCTCCTGCCTGAAGTGGGCGCTATTTGGAGAAAGGATTGTGATATAAGGGTAAAAAGATCACACCCTGGCAGCAGTATTCAGGACTGGCTCTCCTGGGCTGACCACAACAGCAGCCCCTTGGAGCTTAGCCTATCCCGCAGTCACGGTGCAAATGCCCTGCTCCTTCTCTGGGCCACCCCTGATATAGATACAGCTTCATCAGAGCAGCGACTGAAAACTCTGCCTCACTGTCACCATACATTAAGCAAATGATCACATAAACCCAAGCATATCATCGGCAGTCCCAGGTATAAAATTCAGCCTTAAAACGTGGCTGAGCACGTCAGAACCAAATGGTGTCCTTACAAACCACAGATTGTGCTACAGGACCTGGTATCTGACACAACAACAATAACAACAACAATAAAAACACAGTCAAATCTTATTTCCTCTGGGCAACTTCCCCCAATAAGCCTCCCCCAATCAAACAATTAATCATCTCCCCACAGGACTTCTCAAGTCTCTCAAACTGTCTTATCTCTCGCATGGTATTACAACTGAATGTTCAGGTGCTATGTTTCAGCTAACAAGTTTGAACTCCTTAAAATTTGTCCTCCCTGTCTTGGTTAGCACCCCTTGTAGCCAGCACAGGGCAGGGAAGCAGGTGCTCAAGAAAGGTTTACAGTAAAGACAAGGAAGCTCTTGATTTTGCCTTAAAACGTGGCTTCGGGTATTTTAAATGCCTGTTGACATCCTGTGCAAGAAAGCACAGAAGAGAAAAACCTGGAAAGCCACTTGATCACCCAGAGAAAACAGCAGTGGAATGACAACTACCCTGTTTAGGGACAACACCCCCGGCCCATCAGCCCAACTGCACTACAGAACGAGATAGCCAAGTCCTTCCGTGTGTTCAGCCCTTGCAAGCCCATAACGTTTATAGCAAATAAATCCAGTTGGCTGAATAAGCTTGGACAGAGAAGCTTTAAAAACTACCACATTTCATTTTCAAGACATATCCTTTTTGGGATTAAATAAAATAGCTAAAATGAACTTTTGAATGAATGTTTTTGAGCTATCTAGAATAAAAATGACAAAGTAGCATTAAATATTATCATGAGGAATAGTATTAGTAATAAAATTAAAAGAGAAGCTATGCGGTCCATATCTATGTTAAGCCCACAATACGTTTTCTGACTTTTTAAATGTTATAGTGAAGTTTGATATCTAGTTTATGGCTATTTGATATGTGCATTAGTAAGGAAGAAGAATGAAGACTGATCTTATCAAGTGTATCACTGAAGATGTCAACATAAAATAAGAGGAAAAGGTAAAAGTTATTCATCAATCATCTCTATGGCTGCTGCTTGGGAGTGATAAATCTTATTAGAGCTCCAATAAGATTTTCATTATTTTTTAAACTAAATAACAAAAAAATAATAACCCGGACAACTTGAGCATTGAATAATGCCCCCACCAAAATTCATATCCACCTGACCCTCAGAATGGGACCTTATTTGGAAATAGGGTCCTTTATAGATGTCATTAGTTAAGATGAGCTCACACTGCATTAAGGTAAACTCTAAATCCAACTAGTAGCGTCCTTATAAGGCCAGCAGACAAAGAGAGGAGAACACAACATACAAATGGGGCAGACGTGGAGTCCTGCGTCTACCAGCCAAGGAGCTCCTAGGATTGCCGGCAACCACCAGATGCTACGTGTGCTTCTCCAGAGCCCTCCGAGGGAGCAGGGCCCTGCCATCCTTGATTTCAGACTTCCAGGTTCCAGAACTAGGACAAGGAACATTTCTCTTGTAAGCCACCCAGTTTGTGGTCATTTGTCACAGCAGCCTGGGTAAACCACCTATGCAGAAAGGTCTCTACCTTTTCATCCATTGTATTACAAAAGACTAACAAAAATGTATCCATTGCTGGTGAAAGTAGAAGTTGGTTTAGCCTCTCTGAATATGTACCCAAGTCTTAAAATGTGATTATTTCTTAATCCAGCAAATCCACTTTAAGGAATGTATATAAATAATCAGAGATAGTAACAAAATTAGGTGCAAAGAAAACCATTGCACTGTTTTTTATATTGGTAAAAAGAAAAGTGAAATTCCACTTTAAAAACCTGTCGACAGCAGGTTATAGTCAACATCATTAAAACGTAGAAGCATCATCAGCTGAGTAAATGAATAAACTGTGGTACATCCAGTCAATGGAGTATTATTCAGTACTAAAAAGAAATGAGCTATCAAGCCATGAAAACATGAGGAGGAAACTTAAATCCATACTAAGTAAAAGAAACCAATTTGAAAAATATATATGCCATCACTTTCCAGCCATATGACATTCTGGAAAAGGCAGAACCATAGTGATCAGAAGTTGCCAGGGGTTGGGAAGGAGGGAAGAATTTATGGCGCACAGGTGGTTTGCAGGGCAGGGAAACTAGTCTGCGTGACAGTGCAATGGTTGGCACTGTCGTCCAAACCCACAGATGAATGCGTAACACCAACAGTGGGCCCCTAATGTCAACAGGGGAACTTGGGTGATGACGATGTGTCCTTGTAGGTTCGCTAGTTGTAATAAATCAACCTCTCTGGGGCAGGATATTGATAGCCGGGGGTGGCTTTGCATATGTGGGGCAGGGCATATACGGGAAATCAGTACCTTCCACTCAATTTTGCTATGAACCTAATACTGCTTTAAAAAATACAGTCTATCCAAAAAAAAAAAAAAGAAGAAGAAAGAAAAGAAAAACTAATTCCCTAAAAAAGCAACAATAAAAGGTTGATGCAATAAATTTTGATCCAGTCAATCAATAGGATGTTCAGAAGGAAACAACAAACAATTCTTAACAGGATTTATACAACAGATGATGGTGCCGAAAGTCACTCTGTCTTAAGATAAGGCAGAAATAGACGTAAAACCATAAGGTGAACCACCTAATCAAAAGTTAGCGTTTCAGAGCTCCTCTCTACACTGAGCACTAATCACACCCTTATGAAAATAGGGGTTATTTGTTCTCCATTTTTAAAAGCTAATTAGGAAAAGCTGCAATCATCCAAAACCAAAATAAAATACCGTATATACTCGAGTATAAGCCGAGTTTTATCGGCACAAAATTTGTGCCGAGTTCGGGTTTTTCAGCACAAATTTTGTGCCGGAAAAAACTCAGCTTATACTCGAGTATATACGGTTATCAGTGGAAGAAATAAAGTATGGAAGGTACAGATAATCTAACACGTAACTTCAAGCATGTAAAAGATTGCTAAGAACACCCACTTTGCACTCTGATGGCGCTGAAGAATTAAGAAGAGAAAACAGGCCCAAAACATAGCACGTTAAGTATGAATAGTATGAATCCTATGTACTCAATTTTGATATGAAAACAATTAATGACAATTAATGACACGGTGGGGCATGGGGGAAGGGGAGAGCAGACAGAGAAGGAGGGAGGGGGTGAGGGAAAGGAAAAAGAAGAAACAAAAAAGAACAAGAAAAGAAAATAGTGACTAATTTTCACATAAATTGGTTTTAATTTTGACCAAAGTATATTACTTAAACATTAATTCTTAACTTGCTAATAATGTTGTTTAGGATAGTGTATCCTCATTTATAAGTGACATATATTTGTAATTTGCCCTTTATAATAATATATTTTCTCCAATTTTAATTATCAGGTGTACACAGATCAAGTAGAATGATTTTGAAGTATTTCTTCTTTTTCTGTTGTCTGTAAGATCTAGCATGATCTGTTTTTTGAACTTATCTTTTACTTTTATTTATAAATATCAGTTGTCTATTTTTTTGATACTTAAAAAAAAAAAAGAAGTTAACTGATAACTCCATACTGAACCTCAGAGTCAAAGCATTCTATAACGGACATACTCTTATTTGACAATGTGAATGTTACTTTCTTTGCATTATTATTATTATAATGGCTTAATATTTCGATGTTGCAATTGTCTGATT
Source organism: Loris lydekkerianus (assembly GCA_963574355.1). Taxonomy (NCBI): domain Eukaryota; kingdom Metazoa; phylum Chordata; class Mammalia; order Primates; family Lorisidae; genus Loris; species Loris lydekkerianus. The sequence continues at coordinate 31,253 of CAUYPK010027967.1, forward strand.
CCTTTTCTGAATATATTTATGTTCGTATGTTCTTTACGAGGTTTTTGTTTCTAGTCCTTATCTTAAACAGTGTTATTGTTATTAAATTTTAAGTCTTCTTAATTTTGTGAAGGCAAAAAAATGGAAACCTAAATGACACGTGTATATGTAAGAATAAAAATTTAAAAAATATAGATATAAACAGCAAGTAAGACCTGATGACCACAAGTGAGAATATTCTTACCAAAATTTTACGGAGTCCTGGAGTAAATTAGCAAGGACACCAGGAATCTCTTTCCTCTTTGCTGATTATTAACAATAGGATGGGCCATTTCCTTTCTTGGATTGTAAGAAGCCAGTCTGAATCAATTTACTCTCGAAGTCTTTGAAAAAGCTATCACCTAATATTATGATAGATTTGGGTATATCCTATAATGAACATTTATGCCCAAGTGACATCTGTATGTGTATATGGACATGCAACATATATATACACACAAAGAATTTCATGTTGTACAATTCTATAGGGAAAGTTGTAAAACTATTTACATCCTCTGGTTTGTCTTCAGATCGTACAAATCTTTTGCCTTTTACTAAAATGTATTTATATTTGCAAGCAATATTACCAACGGTATCCTTTTATAAGTAATGAAATTAGTGGCATGAATACTATCTCATTGTCATAAAATCCAACACAAGGAATCAGTTTAGAGGTTGGAAAAAATCAGGAAGAAGCAAAAATAATGATAGTGACATAGTGACACAAACAAATTGTAAATTAGTAAAATAAAAATTATTATGATTTCTAAATATATCCCAAAGCAGGCTGGAAGTTTTATGTTTAAGTTTATTCAAACTTCCAATATTGGTCTTAAGCTTATTAAATCATTATTACTAGCAATGAAGCACATCAAGATAGGACTCTTCCCTTAGGTACCCATATGGGCATCCCCATTCCAAGGCACAAATGATTTCATGTTAGGAAAAATTTTCCAGATTAAGACATTTGGAAAAAATTGCAATTCATTTCAAAAACAAATTCGATCTCAGTATCAAAATCTAATACTGTTGAGGATAAAAAAGAAAAATTATAAGCTAAAACTATGTATGAACACACAGAAAAATACCTTAAATACAATATGAGTATCAAGTCATGTCAGAAAGTTTACAATCAAATTGATTTTAAACCAGAAAACAGGATTAGAAACATTGTAAGAAAACACACCAATTGGTCAAAGGAGAAAAATCATTAATCCTAAAAAGAAAAAATGATAAATAGTATTTGATAAAATTCAATACTCATTCTATATTTTGTTGAAGTTCAAAACCCAAACTACAAAGACATAAACCTAAACCTGAGGAATACATATATATGTGTGTGTGTGTGTGTGTGTGTGTGTGTGTATATACATGTATAAGATTAAAGATATACATTCACGGGTTGAATATATATACATACACACACACACACACACACACACACACACACACACACAAATAACAGGCAAGTTGGTTATCATCGTGAAGCCAAGTCAATGCTATATAAACAGAAATCCAGTATACAGCAATTGGAAGTGAAAAAAATGTATTATTATTGGCAGATAGTATTGCAGGCTAGCCTGGAAAGCACAGATGTAATGACAGAGAAATTATCTGAACAAATAAAACATTTTGCATAACCATAAATTTGAAAATAAATGCCAGAAGTCAATATCTTTCCTATTTACCAGCAATTATCAGTTAATAAAAATAGATAATATTTTTTTAAAACATACTAACACCCAGAACCGTTGTTAAGAATGTTAAGCCCCTAACATATTAGCTCATTGAATTTTTACAACACACCCATGAAGTAGATACCATTATCATCCACCTTTTATGGGTGAGAAAACCCAGGCCTGCAAGAATTAAGCATCTTACCCAAAGTCTCACTGGCAGCAAGTAGGATGCAGTCTGAATACAACATCCTCAAGAGAAACCACTCTCCAGTACTGCTTCCTCCTTAAACCCCAAGGTCACAAGAGCAAAAATGCTAAGAATAAACCAAGCAAGAAAGACGTGTAGCTCACATGAAGACGTTAAAAAATGAAAAGTCTCTACTAACCATCACAAAATGAAGTCCTGTTTGAATACAGACAAATATTTCACAGCAGGAAAACTGTACTTTACAAAAATATCAATTACCTTTAAAATAAAAAATACACTTAATGTGATTCCAATCACCATCTATAGTGACAGCACTTACTTTTTTGGGGAGAGACAGTTTAATAATGTGATTCTAAAGTTCATCTAGTAGTCAACCCAGGAATATCCAACCAAGAAACTGTAATTCAGAATGCCAAAATCCCGGATATTAAAATTTCAATCCTTGAAGATGCTAGTCACCCAAATCTCCGTGCTCGGCCCCGTGTAGCTCCTCTTCCCCGCCATCAGCTTCCTAGTTGAGTTCTACGTATACCTTTTGCAGCCTCTTAGTTTTAAGAAAGAAAATACTAAAGAACCAACAAAACCTAGTAACAAGGGGTAAGTACAGAGACATGAGAGAAAAGATGCTAAAACTTAAAACAGTTCATTGTTAAAGTGATGAAATTAAGCACACTTTGCAGGCCCACTTCAGGGGTTCCCCTTGTATCAATCAGGGGCAGCCTTAGACCACTACCCAGAGTTAGTGCTTTTGGCAGTCCCCTCTCCATTTAGCACCAAATTATTTGGCATGGCATCCTCTAATTATGTGCAAACAGGTCAGGAGGACCCAGTGAGAACCTCCGCCCCAAGTGGACCCAGACGTGCAGACTGCAGGGCAGGGAGCAGCAGAGCCCAGCACCCAGAAAGACTTGCTGATTAAGAAACTGCAATTCAGCTTTGATGGCCCAGGGCAAGTTTATGGTTTCCAAAAAAAAAAAAAAAATGGAGGGGAACAGCCACATCAAAAAGGTGATGATTTTTTGACTCAGCTCCAGCTTTTTTAAATATTATGTTTCTAAATAAAGTGAAGGGATACTCTAGAGAAATAGCTCAAGGAAGGTCACCCAGCAGAGCAACTACTTGAGACTTGATAAATCAAATAAACAATGAGGCTGAGCAAAGGAAAGCAGAGAGTACATTACAGACCCTCTTGCCTCTTTGTTTTTCCATTAAGGAGCTGTTCTTATAAACAATGAGTCCATTCAAAGGGGGTTTAAAAAAAAAAAAAAAAAAAAAAACGAATCCCTAGAGGAAGCTTCTATCTCCTCCACCCAAAGAGCGGCCCTCCCTTTTCTCTTGCCTGTGAACACTCAGCCTCCACCACCGCCACTCTGCCCACATTTGGATGGAAACACCTTTGATCAGAAGTTCCAAGAAAAAAAAATTTTGACTCAAATTACTCAGGAATTCTACTGGTAGCAAAAGGTGAGAGAAAATAAAAGCCTCTACACAGAACTAATTTGCTCTCAGGTGGGACGTTCCTCCCGTGCAGAGCAAACAGCAGAGGTTTTTTTTGTTTGTTTGGTTTTTTTTTTGGGGGGGTAACTTTTATGTAGAACTATGCAAACATCCACATCCACCAAGGCCAGGTTTCTGAACACAGATCCTTTTTAACTGAGTATCACCAGCACCTTTCATGGATTCCTGGAGCTAAACCAAACATAGACACCATCCCAGCTGACTTTGGTTTCTTTTAAAAAAAGTTTTTAGTTACAAAATATTCCAAACATACAGAAAAATGCTAAAAATGATATAATAATGGTGATCCGTGTTACCTGCAACCCAGATTTAACAGTGTTAGCATGTTCCCACCTTCACCTCAGATAATTTTAAGGAAAATAAGACAGACATAGCTAAAGCCTACTTCCCCCTCCCTCCTCCGAACTTGCTCCCTCCCTTCCTCTCCAGAAATACAAAATCAGCCAATCACTCAAGTCACTGTTTATGTTTTCTGTGGACTTTACTTTTTTACTTTTTTGCCCAGGACAATAATATTGATTTTTGTATTTTAAATGCCTAAACGATAAGGGATTGGTAATTACCAATCCCTTATCAAATTCATGCAGCAAACTGCAAAAAGAAGCTTCCAGCTCACACCCTATTTGTTCCAATATTGATCAACCACATCATAGATGCACTCTTGACTATCCCACATCAAAATGAGAATTAACAAGCTCAGGGAGAATTAATTAAGGGAAAGAGACTCTGCACTGTTGTCCCAGGGGGTCAGGTCTCCATCCACCCCTGCTTGCTCTTCTCCTGCGGCCTCATCCCTTCCAATTACTATCAACATCTCCAACACACCTCTCCTCCTTTCTAAGTCTCTGAGCTTTACATCCAGGAGCCTGGATGTCCTTCAACTTCACCTGTCAAATTGAGGTCATCACCGCCCCCAAACCTGTTCTATTCCTGTCTCAGCGAATGGCACCACCGTCTACCTGAGTAGCCCAAGCTGGAGAACTGGGTAGCAGCCATGGCTCTCCTCCCTTCATCCCCACAGTCCAAAGCCCTGCCACATTCCAAACACTACGTCTGTGATGCACGCAACTTCTCTTGCCCCTGGTGCCATCAATGAAGTCTAAGGCACATGTGCCACACTGGAGTTAGTGAGGTCTGCCCATCTTCTGCGCTGCCCCCTCGAACCTAGCACATACACTGTAGCTGGGGCACAGAACCCCAGTACCAGCCTATCTCCCATCCTTAAGCACTGGCATGTCTGTCCGTAGGATGCAATGAAACAGGGTTCCTTGGAGCTTCCTAAGCTAGACCCTGTTTATTTAGTCAGTTTTGTCAAAACTCACCACCTCTCACTCTACTCCCTGACTTCACTGAGATGAGTGCAGTTGCTGGGCACACAGGGATTCCCCGTCACCAACTGCCCCTCTGTCTGGAGCATAGCTTCCTGTGTGCCTGCCTCTTTGCCCTCATTTTTACCTTGCTTTCTCCAATTCTTTGATTTTATAGGTTTTAGCTGGGAAAGTCATGCTCCTGATGCCAGCTGAAGTCCCAATAGTGTCAGCAACAATGCAGATTCCCCCATGTCCCCCAGCACTGCGGTACTGCAGCCATCATCACAGTTCATTACTGTAATTAATAATCAAACCGCTAAACTATACATTCCCTGAAGGCAGAGATTGTTTGGTTTAACTCACTTCCTCAGTACTTAACACAGTATTTATAACCTAAGATGAGTTTGTTTTTGGAGTCTCACTTTGTCACCCAGGGTAGAGTGCAGTGGCACAATCATAGCTCACTGCAACCTCAAACTCTTGGGCTCAAGCAATCCACCCTGCCTCAGCCTCCCAGAGTGTTAGGATTATAGGCATGAGCCACCACGCCCAGCACCTAAGATGTTTTTGACAAATATTTACTGAAGAAATGAATTAATGGATGGATGGATGGGTAAGTATGCAATAAATGTGATTTTTTGTTGTCCTCCTGCAGGACAGAAGGGCCAAATGGCAGACGCGGTGTGTCAGTCTCTATGTATCTTGGCCTTAACCAGATGCTACCATTACACGTATTTCCTTTTTTGATCATTTTTCACACATGCCTTTGTGGCCAGATTGTCCAGATGGAGTGTGTCCAGTAAGCTAAACGGAATTAAACACAAAAATTAATGGTTAAAGAAAGCAAAAACGGCCTCTTTTACCATCAGTAATATCCAATAGCACATAAATAAGGTAGATTCCCAAGACACTTCAATAATGCAAGCATTCATTCACTGGGTCATGATTAAACATATTGTCCTGGTCCTGAAGAAAAATGAAAAATATTTTTTAAAGGCTCTACCTCTGAATGTAAATTTACAGTGTAAATCTCTCTTAGCAGAAAGTGTTAATGAAATATAGTGAAATTGTGTAGGCCTAGAAGATGCCAGTCAGCTCTTCCTATTTCAACTAACAATTCTCACCCAGGGTTAAGTAAAAGCTTCAGAAAATGTGGGAGGGGCGGCAAATATACAAGAAGCTAAATATTTTCTCTCCCTACAAGGAGTCCTGATTAAAATTTCATTGCAGAAGATGTACCTCCCAAGAAAAACCTTTTTAAAAATCTACATTTAAATACAACAACAAAAAAAATCGCACAAAAGCATCCTTCAACATTCACTTTTAAAGCGTTGAAGACCAAATTCATACAGAGTTTTAAAGAGGCCGCCACCTTGGTTCTTCATGTCCCACTTCATACTACAGTTTTATCGTGGCCCTGACTTACGGGCCTGGTGAAGACAGTATTGCTTCCGACACGAGCATTCCAAATTTTCTCTGAAATCTCTCTTAGTACGCTTGAGAGATCATGTTCTAGGTGGGGTCGTGTCTCGTGTGAGCTATTACAGAATACTGGACCTTTTAATTAAGAGAGTAAAAAGGAAAGAAGGGGGAAAGGAGATAAGAAGAAAAAGTCCATTTTAATATTGGTCGGCGGCATATTTACTCATGGAACAAAACAGCAAAGAAGCCAGAAAGTGGCATTTTCCAACAGAAGAAAGGACGTGAATGGGGAACTGACAATGATGTGTATCCTTCACGACCCCTGACAACAGCCCTTCGGACAGTATCATTATCCACATTTATGAGTAGGGCACTGCAGCCTGTAACGTACCCTTACTCAGGTCGTCCCGGTCTCTGCTACATAGAGCTCACATCCTAGTCTGGCCAGTTAGAGATCTGTCCCCCTTAACCCCTGCAGTCCTCTACCATGTATGTCCCTTGTAATCTCATTAGGGTCCCTATAAAAATCAGGTCTCCACAACCCCTCAGTAGCCATCCAAGGTCCACAGCTAAATGAGTAATCACCAGGTTTAGGTCTCACCTTACAAATACCAAAAAGAGATGAAGCCCATTCAGGAAGAGCCCTCAGCAGAAATCCTACAACAATGGCCCGTTGCGGGGGACGCAGGGATCTTGGGTTGGGTGTCCTTTTCCTATTTTAATCCTCTGACTAACACCAAGTTAACACCACTTGCCCATCACAGAGGGAAGCTATCTGACCACCGGACAGCCTTGAGGTGCATTATTCTTCTATGTGAGTACCAGGCAACAAAAACCGGAGCAGGGAGCCCCTACGCAGTCCGGAGAGGGACTGGGGCACTGCACACCTCTAGAATTTGCCACTTTGCTGTGTTTCATTTAGTAAGAGGAACAGTTCACTACACAGCTGCCTAAAAGCAGGCTCGGGCTTAGTTACACAGGCCACGACAGTCAGGTGCCTGCTCACATTTTCTGAACTAAGACTCGGTCCTGTAGAACCTGTGGGAATCCCTAAGGATTCAGTCCACATTGATGGAAGGCTTAGTCCACATCATCTTCAGGAAGTCCACGTCGATGTTTTTAAGGAAACCAGTCAAAGATGGAAAAAAACTGCAGATGGAGAGCAGGGATGAGTGATTTTGGCAGGTAAACGGTTCAAACATCCATTCTGCAAATGAAACCTATCTTAACCTGACGCTAAACTGGAGCATTTTATTCTTTAAAGGGAATAAAAAACTCTCCTAAATCCTTCCAGGTGTGGTTAAGGTCACTGTCAAACCCACTCATTCATTCAATAAATATGTGCTGAGTGCCTGCACTGTGCCCACCCGTTCCAACCACAGAGGCACTCAGTGAAGGACACAGGAGAGGTTCATGGCTTCTACGTCCTGCGCAGAGACGGAGAGCAAATATGCAAACACATAAAAACAGAGCGGCAGCATAGACAAACCAGTTCCTTAAAGAAAAATAAGGGGAATGTGATAGGAAGGGTGAGGATGGGGGAGAGGGTTTGGGAGAGGTAGTCAGGAGGCTAAGGCTGGACCAGTGAGAAGGACCCAGGAGCATGAACGAGAGGGACCAACTTCCTCAGCTCCACCACCTGCCTGAGGAGCTGCCCTGAGACATCAGCTGCACAGGCAGCCCCGGGATGCTGAGCTCCAGGGATGTGGGAGGCTTGGGTTACTGTACTCACAAGCCACCACAAGTTTTATTTGTTTCCCAAAGATCCTCTACCTCATCTCACGGTGGTTTGGCAAGACTTGGAGTCAAGGCCTTCCAGGCAAACAGCTGTGGCCTTTTTAAAGCTATCAAGACTGCAGAACTTCCCTCAAAGGATTAAGTACCTAAAATCCTTAAAAATCAGTACTTCCTCCTGGGTGTAACTTTGGTAGCTCTTTGAGACACACACACACATACAGATTAATTCTCCTGCAGAAAAAAATACTAGGCAGCTGCAGTGTAGAAGCAATCAGTTAAAATGCAAATCGGTGGTGTGTCAAAAATACATAGCTTAAAATTCTCAAACCTCTTTGAGAAAACTTTTTTTTTTTGCTAAACAGAAAAGACTGGGGAATCTCACGGCCAACTGGAAGGACAACGCCATTTTTTTCCTTAAATTTACTATGATAGACAACAAATGGCATCTATAAAGCAGTCGGTGGAAAACCAGAAACAAAAGAAAAACACTGCAAACACTAGAAACAGCCACAAACATGCCAGTTAGACACGCAAGAAGCCGGAGAGCTTTGAAAACGCACTAAGTTTGATCCAAACGTTAGATGTGGTTTCAGTGACTCACCACAGAGTTGGGTTGCTAACATTTCTAAAATTTCTGAAAATGATTTTCAGACCTCGAGTCTGCTTGGGAGCAGATGAAAATTTTTCCATTGTCGATCCACAGACATTAGTATGCAAGGTAAATAGCAGGCATCAGGCAAGATATCTATTTCTAATAAGTTTACAGAAAGCACATTAAAAGCCTATTAGAACTCTGATTTCCCTCAATCCACACGGGCAGAGTAGCAGAGACCAGGCAGACAGTCATACCCTTCACCCACCAATTCCACCATCTCACCAAGTAGGTTACAGCACCAGCCATGGCAAACAGCTTCCTCTCAACGTCCATTGGTCTTCTTGTTTTCACAGCCACAACTTAAAGTGAGTTTTTACATGCAAGAGCTGTCATGCCAAAGCAGGAGAAAGATGAATAAAAGACAAGGGGTGAGTGCGACCTTGTACCTGGACAATGTGGTCAGCTCTTTGAGGGCAGGGGCCGGTCATCTTAGTTTTACCCTGTGATGATGGGTTGAGGCTCAGGAAAAGCCATTAAATAAGGATAAACATAAAGACCTATACTTAGGGCCAAAAATTTACGACTCAGGTCATTTTCAGTACAAAGTGGCAGAAATAAAACTTGGCAGCAGACGGGAGGGAATACCGAGGGAGACGGTTTTACATCATGAAGGTCATGAAGAGTGAATCAGCTCTGAAATATGGCTTCCCAAATCTTAATTCAATCTCTTGCGCTACGGCAATGCTCTGCTCTTCTGTACTTGCGCCCTTTCTAGCCAGCTTCCTGTGTGCTTTCAGAGGGGACCTCATACGGTGATGCCAGTTCAGGTCAGGTGAAACGTGAACTCTCAAAGCCAACCCACATAAGAAGAAAAGTTGAAAGGAAGGACAGAGACATTGGACCTTAGTCTTCAAACATCTGTAAGTATCTGTGCTAGAAGAATCAACACTAATTCATGTGGACCCAAAGGCCGGAGAACCACCTGCTCCCTCCCGTGTCCACTCTTAGGAAGTGCTTTTGAAGGTATAGCGCGAGGAGGGGTCAGATAGTGTTGATCGAAGTTATGGGGGTGGACTTTGGTCTAGCTCAATGTTCTGACAATTGGAATTGTCTGAAAATGGAATGAAGACCATGGGACGTGCTTCGTCCCTTTTAGCTCAGGGTCTTACCAGTGGATTTCTACATCAAAGAAAGGGTAGGCTCCAAGATCTAGGAAGACTCCCCCATCTGCAGGAGGTTATGGTTCTATAAAGCATTCTCTCCTTGGGTGTGTGTGCCTGTGTATTACTGCTTTTAACCACTAACAGCAACATCCCTCTGAGTAAACCCCAAGAGAAGACCTGAAGGAGGGGAGGGAGGAAAAGGCACGGGAAAGGGGAGGGAAGGGGTGGGAAGGGCAGAGAGAAGAGAATCTTGTTCCAAAAAATTGCAAGCCAATCAAAAATTATTATTACTTGCACTTGTTTTTCTTTTAACAATGTTTCCGATAAAGAGATATGGTATGTATAAAAAAGTGATAGTGACAGACTGATGAATCACATCATTTTAAAATAGAGCCAGCAAGAATTATTTCCTTGTTTTTGACAGACCCCTCTCACACGGGACACGCGGGTCTGGAAAGTCGGGTTACGAGGGAAGGTCAGGCTTCAAGTCCTAATCTAGTGCTCTCCTGACTTCTTGGACACTGTGGGCAAATCAGGAGACAGAAGGATCTCCTTTAGTAAAGGCTTTTCAGGAAAAAAAACTAGACACATATATATCCAGATCAGTTAAAGATGAGCCAGCCTAAAGACAGAGCAGAGACCAATATGCACACAGTGTTAAGGGTACTGGCACTGTGGGTGGGGGACACAACCACAACAGGAAACTTACCTAATAAACACAAACACTGTAACCTAATCATTTGTACCCTCAAACTAATCTGAAATTTAAAAAAATAAGTATCATTTATTATTAAAAAATGAAATAAATTGCACACACACAAGAACCATTTCTAGGAGAACAGAAAGCTACCTGTCAACAAGATGTAAGGCTTGAGCAATAAGATGAAATGCATTTCAGTATGTATTAGATAGTGTTAATAAGTAAATACAGCAGTCCCCTCCTTATCTGCCGAACATACATCCCAAGGCACCCCAGTGGACGCCTGGAACCACAGACAGGACTGGGTTCGCTGTGTTTTCTCGTATACATAACACCTACCATAAATTTTAGTTTATAAATCAAGCACAACAAGAGATTAACAACAATAACATAAAACAATTACAACAACGTGCTTTAATAACAGATATGTGACTATGTTCTCTCTCTTTTCAAAATATTTCATCATACGGTACTTCACCTGTTTTTGTGCCAGGGTTAACTAAAGCCACAGAAAGGAAACTTTAAGAGTAAGGTGGGACTGCTATAATAAATGCCACAGGTGTGTGAGGCCATGGACGGAATCCATCCTCAGGTAGAAGCTGTCATTGCCATGACTAAGAGAGTTTTTTTGTTTTAGGACCCAAAGCTAGTAGGTGGCCACCAGTGATATGATACGACCACACACACATGCATACATTCATGTACGTGATGAAAAGAAACTGAAGCCGCTCTGGGGCTGCCCAGCCATTCGCTGGCTTATTGATGGGGATACCTTCTGAGAAACGTGTCCTCATACTGCTGATCACAGCTCAATTTACGATCACCAAAACATGGAACAGCCTAAACGCCCACCAACCCAGGAATGGGTGAACAAGCTGTGGCATGTGTATACCATGGAATACTATTCAGCCATTAGAAAAATGAAGACTTTACAGCTTTTGTATTAACCTGGATTGAGTTGGAACACATTCTTCTTGGTAAAGCATCCCATGAATGGAGAAGCAAAAATGCAGTGTACTCAATTCCAACATGAAGGCAGTCGATGAGCTAACACAAGGTGGGGGGTAGGGGAAGGAGGCCGTGGGGACAGGGAGAAGGGAGGGGAGGGGTGTCACTGTGTGTGGCACACCTCTTGGGGACAGAAAACAATTACAAGGACTTTACCTAACAATGCAATCAGTGTCAACCAATTTTTAGTACCCTCGATGAATCCCAAACAATAAAAAAAAAGAAACGTATCTTCATGTTAACATCATGGACGCAAACCTAGATGGTACAGTCGACCACACACCTAGCAGTAGCCCCATAGCGGTATACGGCTTATTGCTCCTATACAGCATGTTACTGTACTGCACGCTATAGGCAACTGCAATACAATGGTAAGTATCTGTGTAGCTAAATACAGCTAAAGATAGAAAAAAGTACAGCGAAAAATATGGTATTATAAATTCAATGAGCCCACCATTGTATATGCGGTCTGTCATTAACCAAAACATCTTTATGTGGCATGTGACCATCTTTTAAAAAAACATTTAATATTTAAAACTTATGGTAAATCAGATTACAACAAGATTCCAAAAACAGACACTGGCCCATCTTTGGTCAGTATTCTTTCCAAAATCTCACCTCGCCTCAAATTCATAGAATCTCACACACACATACCCCCAAAGCAGTGCAGTCCACAGCCTCGCCAGAAATTCCTGGTTCTAAAACTCTGTGAGACAGTCATTCCCTAAAAGTAAGTGATTTATGCCAGAGCAGTGGTCAGTATTTATTGTATTTGTTTTATGTCAATGATCAGTTAGCATCATTACGAACGGAGGCAAGGATGGGTCTCACCTCCACGAGGGCTACATTAGTAACTGTTACCTTGCACAGACAGTAACGCTGTGCCTCCTCACACACGTGCGTGTCACCAGAAGGGTGGGCTGGGGGGTCGACAAGTCAGCGCATGGTCCTCCGCCAGGGCCCACCAGGCCCCAGGTGCTGGTGCCTGGCCCACGGTCAGCCTTCTGTCCTCTCTGCTTCACGGGAAGCTGCAGTGCACAGATGGAGGTTTCACTGATGTCATGAGAAAGTGGCGGAGTCTGACCTCGGCAGACCCCAACACCACTGAGCAATCTGACCATGAGGACTCAATGCCTTTTCCCAATCCTCACAAAAATACCATAGTTCAAAATACTCGCCACTCCTCACCCCACACGTGGGCTGTCATTCCAGCCTCTGTGACCTCACTGTGGAAATGGGGGAGAGGGGGCCTAAGGTGGCCCCAGCCTGGGCTGAGGGGTGGCAGAGTAGAGGGAGTGTCCATTTCTTTACCTCATATTTATTTATTTATTATTTATTTATAAAATCACATGCATTTATTATGTACAACGTGAGTCTGAAGTACATACACACCTTACCAAATCTATAGAATTAAAATACACACTACATCACCTAGTTATTATTTTGTTTTGTTTATGGTGAGAACATTTAGCGTTTTTCAAGAATACAATAGACAGCCATTCACTATAGCAGCTATTCTGTAAGGCAGATCTCTGGAATTCCTTCCTCCTGTCTGGCTGTAATTTTGTGTCCTCTGAACAGCACCTCCCCAACCCCACTCCCCAGTTGCCTCGGCCTCTGGGACTCTCTACTTCTGTGAGCTCATGTACTGGGAGCTCCCACGTGGGAGTGAGAATGTCTGGGACACCACCTTAAGCATGGAGCCCAAACTCCAGCAGGCCTTGGCCAAGAGGCCTCATTTACCTTTCCACTCACTTTCCCGACCCCCACATCTCTGTCCCCAACCCGTGCCTACTTAATAAGCAACAAGCTGGCATCCTTTCCCCAGATCACCAAGTCTTTGATTCTGTTGCTCCCCCCACCTCAACCCGAAATGCTTTTCTCCTTTATCTCATGTCCAGTGCCCAGCCCCCACTGCTGTTTGCCTTGCCCTTGTCATTTACATGGAAAGGACCTAACATCTGTGTTCCCTCTTGTCTGAGACTTTCCTGGGTGGATACCTCTTAGATTGCATTTAAAAAGCCGACTGAAACTTTACTCATCCAATTATACACATCTTGAGAGCAGGGCCCATATTTTACCACTCTTCACAACTAACTCCTGCATCTGCACTTAGTATGCCCTCAATAAGTATCTCTTGACTATGAGAATCACATCAGCAAAAAAGAACCTTACACTTCTAATTGCACGGAGTTAGGAGTGAAAGGGTTCAGAAAACATGATGGTCCAGGGTTATCTACATTTGAGTTCCCTGAATCCTGTCCCCAAACTCTTCCTGAGCTGGACTCCATCTGAGTATACTTAAGAAAAAAGGATAGTTCTGAGTAGACACAAGTCCCCGGGGGCAGGGTCTAGACATGAAAAGTTCTATTGTGTACATGATTTCCCGAGACACTCGGCAGGGAAAGAAGGAAGTTCGAATTTGGGCTGGCAAATTTTCTGTACTTATTGGCATGGCTCTGGTAAATTTCTATCTCTCCAGACAAAAGGCCAACCAAATGCTGAATGATTTGAAATTTGGAGAATAAACAAGACTCACATCTCTCAATGATTTCCAAAAGCTTTCAGGAGCGGGGTGTGGGCATGCTTTCAAGTGTATGAAGTTGAGGCTTAAGAAACTACTGAAATTACAAACCTTACGCAGGAGCCCTTCCTACCTTCAAAGGGATGTATATGCTGATAGTTGGCGTCCTTAAAGGCGTTTGTGATTTGTCTGTTCATACAAGAATTCTGCTTCATACACATGTAATACAGTGACACATTGTGTACAGCCACGGTCCCCATCTCCCCAGCCTGTTTGGCACCAGGGATCCCTTTCATGGAAGACAATTTTTCCAAGGACTGGGGGGGAGTAGCGATGGTTTGGGGATGATTCAAGCACATTACATCACAGCTTCAGATTCTCAAGCTTTAGATTCTAGATCTCTCACATGCACAGTTTACAATAGGGTTTGAGCTCCTATGAAAATCTAATGTTGCCGCTGCTAAAGTGATGGAAGGGGAGCTCAGGAGGTGATGGAAGCAATGGAAAGGGGCTGTAAATACTGATGAAACTCCACTCACTCTCCCACTGCTCACCTCCTGCTGTGTAAGCCAGGTCCTAGCAGCCACAGACCAGGACCCATTGCCCGCCCAGGGGTTGGGGGCCACACACGTATAGAACTGAGCCCATATCCTTCACATACCTCACTCTCCAATGTGGCTACGACCAGCATCATCTCAAGTCTATTATCCCCAAGTCAGTAGTTACCCCAGGTTGCTTCAAAGTTACAGTAACTTCAGGTCAAAAACAAGAGCTCCAAAATTCCTCTGGTTTTCCCCACTGCTAACAACATAACCCCAACAACAATAAATCACAAACTCAACTCTCTCCCAATCCTCAACCCTGTCCTTGATAGATTTTAGAAGAAAAAGCCACAAGTAACGTATACCACTGTCAAAGGACATAGAGGACAGCTGCTAAGGCCTGATAAAAATGCATTGGAGCGTCGGGCTCTTCCTGAGAGAATCCGAGAGAAATTTACATTAACCAAAATACTTACCGATGTACCTGCAACTTCCAATTCAAGACAGAGGAGACAAAAGTTAAACCAAATTGCTTCCAGAACATGTTGCAGTATGAAAGGTGGAAATACGGCACACACCTGTTAGGTCTTGCCAACTGTTATTTCCTACATAGCTTCTTAAAAGTGACAGATTAAAAAGAAAAAAAAAAAATCTGAAAATAAATGCAGAAAATGGACACTGAAGCTAGCGTTGATTTGTGTAACTTTGACATAAGCCTGGGAAGAGAGTAGCCTTGAGAGAATGTGACTGTTTTCTACAGACAATATAACTGCAATAAACCCGGGATAAGTGAGCTTAATATAATTCCAAATAAAAGGCCAAAGGGATACCTTCTAATCACGACATAGTTCAGAGACTAATATAAGCCACATTCAGGTACCTACCACCAGATTCAATACATGTTACTATGTTGCCTTGTCTGTTTAAAACCTTTCCTCTATAAAGAAATAAGACAGTGCAGATACAATTAAACCCTCTCTATCTTACTCTGTTTCCAAATTCTATCATTATTCCCTTTCCCTTCTCCCCAGAGATAATCACTACTGCAGAACTGATGGTATCTATCCTTGGTTTTATACTTTCACAACATATATATGAATTCGTAAATAACATAATTCTAAAAATGTGTTCCTCAAGTTCAGGTAGAAGAAAAATATTTAATAGAAGCCAAGAACCATTTGAAAAGGAAGAATAATAAAAGATAATGTGTACTACTAGACAAAACATGCTGTATGCATGACATCTGGAAAGAGTATGATATAGGAAAAAGAATAGATCGACAGAATAAAACAGCTCAGACAAAGAAGTTAAAATAGTGTATAGATTCAGGCAGCATCAGGTGTACGTATCATTTCAAATCAGTGACAGAAAAACTGGTGAACAATTGCCTATTCCCAAAGAATTACAAATAAAAAGAAGACTTCGACACTTCACAAAAGAGGGTATCCAAATGACCAATAATGTCTTTTTAGACGCTTACGTCCCTTAGTCATCAGGGACAAATTAAAACCACAATGGGATAT
This sequence comes from Loris lydekkerianus, assembly GCA_963574355.1. NCBI lineage: Eukaryota > Metazoa > Chordata > Mammalia > Primates > Lorisidae > Loris > Loris lydekkerianus. The sequence goes on from CAUYPK010027967.1 coordinate 47,200, forward strand.
CATTTCTACAGAAGGGCCAAAATGAAAAATACAGAAAATACCTACCGTTGGCAAGAAGGAAATCTGTACAAACACCTGGGAAAATTATTAGTCAGTATCTCCTAAGGCTAAATACATGTACACCCTAGGATATAGTAATTCTCCTCCGAGATACATACATAATAGTAATGTGGACTCGGGACCACTCAGAGACAGGCACTTGACAGTTTTCCTAACAGCCAAATGCTAGAACCCATCTAAATCCCCACGGCAGTAGAATGGATAAACAGAGAAAGTGTTTCTTTCTTGATCTGGGCACTTGGTGTGTTCACTCTGGGAAAATCCATCACTTATATTATGTGTGCTTTTCTATCTGTGTATTGTACTTCAATTACAAAGTTTTAAAAAGAGGTGAAGTTTTCAGCTCTCATATCTTCTTTAAAAATACTTCACTCACATTGACATGAGTCTCAGAAAATGAGCGCTCACATAAACGGCTGGTGGAATTATACATTACTACATTTCTTGGAGCTATTAATAGCTGGATAAGATGCGTTCTAAACACAGATTTGTTTGGAAGGACTTTCATCACATCATCATTTACAAAAGGAAAAGAGAAACACGTAAATCTCCAATGATAGGGGATTGGTGGAATAAACTACACAGCCATCAAAGCCAAGTTAGAAAAGAGTGGCTTGCGACATGGAAAATGCTCCCAGCAGAAGGTTATCTGAATAAAGCCAAGTAACAAAGGAACGCAGAGAGAGATTAAAAATATACCAAAATGTTAACAGACAGTATCCACATGGTGAGCACCCAGGCCACGTTCATGTTTTTCTTTTATGTATTTCTGAATTTCCCAATGAGCAGGTATTCCTTTTATAAAAATAAACTGAGACAATTTTAAGACAGAGCAAAGAACAGGGAATAATATGGACAGCTCAAGGGCCTCAGGCTGCAGTGAGCAGACTGCCTGGACATCAGTTAAGTTAGAGGTGTCCTGCGTTCTTGAATTCCTTAGTCTTCAAGGTTCTACTTATACTGAAAACCTTTCTAAAGTGCATTATTTTTATAAATACTACAGAGTAATTATCTCCCCTTCATTAGACTATGCAGCCATTTCTCCAGCTGTCCCTGGGAACTTTCTGCACCCTTGACCGTGTTGCATCTGAATACAGCTGCCTCAATTTCCAGTAACAACGTGACCCAGCTTCTGCTTATGAAGTCCATAAATGACAAATATGGGTTACTTAAGAGGTTCAGTGTTTAGGGATTTGGTAATCAAAGTTTATTGTACTCTTTATTTTGTTTCTTTTTGCCACTCCAAAAAGTTTAAAGCAACTAAGTTAGCAGCAAAGAAATTTGCAAAAGCTGTAAGTGAAGCCATGATGAACTATAACTGCATAAAGCCAGATGTCAAGTAGAAAACCATGCAAGGCACTCCGTGAGGATGTTCAAGAGGTTTAAAAGAAGGCTGTGGTCTGGGAGGAGCTGGGCACACAAGTCAAAATGCTCTTTCCAGCAGCCACACATACACACAGACCCCAGGAAGGTAAGCAAGGAATCCTGGTTGGTAACAGGTGACACTCCATCTAAATCAACAAAGTACACATCTCAGATTTCAGAGGGTCAACTGCTGTTATTCCAACTGCCGATAACTATCAGCAAATCAGCTAAAATTGGGTAAAAATCTCCCTGGATTTGCAACTGGAACTGCCATCTATAGACTACTTTTCAGAGTACCTGGAATTACTATTTTTTGTTTGTTTTTGTATGCTGTTTCTTGTTGTTTTTTTTGTTTGTTTTGTTTTGTTTAGACAGACTCTCACTTTGTCGCCCTCCATAGAGTGCCATGGCATCCTAGCTCATAACAACCTCAAACTCTTGGGCTCAAAGTTTCCCATTAAGATGGTAGCTGTTTTTTTAAGCATGATTCCTTTAGCTTCTCAAGTAGCTAAGACTACGGGTGCCCGCCATGATGCCTGACTATTTTTTAGAGACGAAGTCTTGCTCTGGCCCAGGCTGGTCTCGAACTCTTGAGCTCAGGCAATCCACCTGCCTCAACCTCCCAGAGTGCTAGGATTATAGGCGTGAGCCACCACAGCTGGCCTACCTGCAATTATTTTTGACTCAACAATGTGATAGTACATTTTGGCCTAAATAAAATCTTCAGTGGTGTTTAACCGTCAATGGGCTCAGACGAGTGGTTTTCACGGTACCATTTTTTAAAAATTCTGAATTTCCCTTTCTCAACTTAGTTTGTATTAGCTCATTCCTTTCAAGGTCCTCTTATTTGTGGGACATCTTTCCTTTCATTTTGCATTCTTCTACATTCCTACGGAACTTAGAGTGAATGTCATAAAGACCGAATATTGAGGGGGACAGCTGTTTAAAGCATAGGACCCAAGTCCCTCATTTTCAGAGACACAGTGAAGTTCAAGCAGGATTTTCAATGTGCGGCCCCTACCAAGTTAGCTTGGTTACAGCTATGTCATCACATCACACTGTATATGAAAAAGACTCTGTTTCATGTTCCTTAGCCCTTTGTATGCTCTTACAGATAATCATTCCTTCAAAGGGCAATTCTAATCATTCAACCAATACTTTCCCAAAGTTGGAGCTCCAAAACCTACCTGCAGATGAGAGCCTCAGGAAAATACCAGAAAGAACCTGAAAAAAGAAGGCATAGGCCCATGCCCATAAAGTGCTTCATAAAATAATTCCTTTTATTATTCACCCTTTCTCTGAAGCCTGTCCAGGAACCCCAGCTGTAGAAGATGGTTCATTTCTCTTAGATTCCATATTGGGCTGGAGGGAGCAAGCTGCCACTAGGATCACTGGTGTCTGTTTATGGAGGCAAGAGGTCAGCTTTCCTTGGGCTTGAAAACTGACATTATCTTCATGACACAGAGTTTCTGTAAAAACGTAACTCTTCTTTTTTGTAAAGTACATGCAATCTCTCACTTCAGTCCTAAAAGTACTCCCCACCAAGTTCAAGTAAGGTACAAAATTATGCTAGCATTTATACATAAAATTTGCACTTGTATTATTAGGAAGCTCAAGTACTACAAAGTTTCTATATCTAATACACACTGTCTTTCTCTCCATCTCCCTGTGCCCAAACCACCCCCTAGCAGTTTGAATGCCACAGATCTAGTCTAGGATAGCAATGAAGTAATACTGTACAGCCTGGCCCCAGCTAATTTCCACTTCTTTATTAAGAAACTAATTCGACATAAGCATTCCAAATTGTATATGAAATCAGCACATTGTACCCCATAAATGCATTCACATCTACGTGATCTATGTGTTTATGACTTAATAAATAAATAAATGAATGAATGAATGAATGAATGAATGAATAGAAAGGGTTTTTCTTCTCTACACCTCACTCCCAACCCTCAACATTTTGAAAAAGTAGTAGGGATCTATTGTTATTGAAGAGAATCCAGGTAAGGATACCTTGGATTTGGTAGATAAAGACCCACCAACAGGTACTTAAAAGACCAAGTTACCTCCTTCAGTCTAAAAAACCCAAATCACATGGGAACACTACCCCATGCTAAACCAACGCCAAGTGATCAGCAAGAGCAAGTAATAGAGATTTTTCCACTGTAACATTAAACATTGTCACCAGACTCTTTAATCTTTGGATTCCCCAACATTCAATCAATATATGTGCTGACAGATGTGTGAATATATGTGCAGATACACAAGTTATACATAAGCATTTTTCCCCCAAGTCACCCCATTTTTTGCATTAAACTCATGGATGAAAATATTCTGATTTTTTTGTGAGACTGATCAAAGAAAGCGCTTTGATTTTATATGAAAAAGTTTCCCACTAAGATGGTAGCTATTTTTCCAAGCATGATTCCTTTTAATTGCGGAAAAGATCTGAAAGGCTTTGTCAAGGGGCACATGTTTTCTATAAATCAAAACATAAATAAATGTGAGATTATTTCACTGGGCATACATATGGTTTTTGCTAAGTAAACTCTATTTATAAAACACTGTTAGCCTGTGCAGGAACTGCTGTCAACATTTATAGGAAAGGAACTTTTCTACTACTCTGAAACTTGCCAGGATTTGAAAACAAGCCCAGAAACATTAGTTTTTCAGGACAGATTTGATTTAAACATAATGTGAAATGGACTGCTGTGTGTTTTCTAGTCTTTAAAGGCGAAGCAGAAATCTCCAATTGAATACTAGATTCATATTTTACAAGAAAATATTTACAACACTGCGAGTTCCATTATTTTAACCATGCTATTGTTCCGTTCTTTCTACAAGTTCTCTTTTGGTTATAGGCAAGGGTCTCAGATTAATTTTCTTATCATTGACAACACAACAATAAATATTCTGTGAAAAGGGAGTCTTTGACATCCATTAAAGATTAGTATTCATAATTGCCACACCATCGTCTCCCAAAAGCTCACTTGCATGACCTCTTCCCTTTATATACTCACCCTAGACTACAAATAAATTTTTTTAATTATTTATTATTAAATCATAACTTTGTACATTGATGCATTTATGGGGTTCAGAGTACTGCTTCAGTATACAATGTGAAATGCTTACATTGAATAAATTTTATCAGTCCTACTCAGACAGTGGTTCTCAAAATGAAGTTTTCTGTAAAAGGAAATTAGCTAAAAGGAAGCATGAAGCAAGAGGCCTTGACAACCAACAGCAAACCACAGCAGGTAACAATCATCTTAAGAATTTACCTTCTCCATTTTCCATTCAACTTTTCTTTCTTCAGCTGCAGTGCCTTCCAAAACAGAATTTTTTCTGTGATGCTTTTGCAATCAATACCTACTCCAGGTGGATCTAAGCCTATGGTGACAGTACAGTCTTCAGCAGTTCCAGAAAGGGACCGCTTGCTCTTGTTTTTTTATTTATAACCTTTCAAGTTGCTTCTTTCCTAGTTGTAAGGTTTGTCATCTCTTGCCAAGAAAGGCATTTGTTTTTATTTTTAATGATAAATATGCAGACAAAAATGAGTCAACTTCTTGAATGGCAGGGGGAAAAATAAAATGTTAGATAGTTCCATAAAAATAAACTCAAGAATTTTAAAATCTGCATATGAAACAACTAAATTTCCAAGTTAATAAAACATGTAAGTATATTTAAAGATTACCACACATGCAATTATCTGTTGATGATTAAACTACTTTGGAAACAATATAAAATGTCTTTACTCCCAAACATTTGTCCGAATTTATATGTAGAATTCCACAGACTCAATTTATATAGAGAATTCCTTTACTTTGCAGTATATTTAAAAGGGAAAGGGGGCTTATTAAGGTAACCACGGTTCCAATACACTTCACACTGGTCACAGGTACATAGATAAATCAAGAAAAAAAAAAAACAAAAAAACAATGCTTTCTGTATTATTCATTTTTGTAATTTTGTTGATTAAGGGCTAGGTCCCCTAATAGTAGACACTAATGATTTCAAAATTATAAGGAAAGGCTGAATTCTCCAGAACTTCTGCTCCTAATCAATCACCAGAGATCAGTGACATCATTAGCGCCTTTGATCACTGCTCCTCTTTCAAGCTCAGAGGGGATGGGATTGATCCTGGCCAGCATGGAGAACGGAGAAACACCTAGGAATACAATTCACCGTGAAACATGAGAAGTCCTCAGCCTCTCTTCCCCTCCATCAAGAGGAGCAGAGAGTGCATTCCAGAGGGCCCAGCACCAACAATAGAGCCACCTCATTAAATCCAAACCTAATTCCCTTCCCATCTTACTAGGATTCCCAAAGCGCTTTCAGAGGAAGGGATGATAAGCTACTTTTCTTTCAAAGGACCTAGGTTATGAACCCTTCAGATTGGTTTTCTTACCCAATATACCTACCGGGAACAACCCCCAAATCCCTTCACGGGGGGGGGGGGGGGGGAGAGTCTGTGGTTTTTTGTTTTGCCATTTTCCCCATTTCAAAGCACTTAGACCATGCAGAACTTCTCCTTCTATTTCTGAATGTTACTTAATGAAAACGAGTAACATTTTTAAGCTGAATTTTAGTTTTTAAAAAATGTCATTTAATAAACTGCTAGTTACTCTACATTAGGCAAAATGAAATGCTTGGCTATAATGTTGGTCTTTGTAGTTCCAGGATCCCTTCATCGCAATCACTCAGGATGTTCCCATCGGAAAGAGTCACTTTGGGGATGAAAACTTTTCACTGCCCTTACTACTTTTGTTCTATTGTTGTTTTTTTTCACCCCCTCCTTATTTGTACGACCAATCTAATTGAGCTTCGTGAACAGTGGTGGAATGTAGTTTATTATCTCCCTCATCAGGTGATCAATGATTTCATTAATAAGATAGATAACAAAACTGTCATATCATCGACACGGTTATGAAAGATGATCCTTGCTTCCTGCTCCATTTTCCAAGGTCTGGGGTTCTCTGTGGCAGCTCTGAGTCCATTCAATATTTTCCACAGACAGAGAAAAGTGAAAATCCATTTTGAAACCAATTTCAATTAGGATCCAGAAGCTGTTATCACAGGTGTCGCAGAATGGGCCCGTAAGTGGAAATGTCGCCTATCCATTCTGAAATGAAAGCTTATCAGGGGCTACAAAGATGGCTGGGGACAGCCTATCTGTAAATTACTTTTCGTCCTGTGTTAACTCAACCTTAGTTCTGTCATATGGAATTCTTTCCATCCACTAGTAATAATCTAATGACTAACTAGACACGGCACCCAAACGGCTTTCAGGCGGGCAGGGCTGTCGCCTTAAACATGGGTACAAAACACAAACACACTCAGGCCTGCAGGCAAGCCAAGGGACAGGCATGCTTTAAATGATAGAACTAAAAGTTTATTATGGGAAATAAAAGAAGCCCGGCTCCACCCATTGCATTCCTGGTGATTTTTCAATTGCAAACTCCAAGGCTCCCGTTATTTCATTAATGCAGCACCCAAGTCGTGAAGCTTTTCTCTCACATCTTTCAGTCTCCTTTTAGCAAATTATCCCATGACGGCGGATTTACTCAGTCAAAGACCTCGGACTTTGAGAGGCAACAAAAGAATCAAGAGACTTTCTGGTCCACCTGCCTGGCAAATGATGAGGCAGGAAAAGTCTCCCCCAGAGAAACCAATCAAACCATTGTGTGGCACAGTCAGACCTTTTCAACTGTCAAGCCAGAGAGCAGCAGAGAAGATGAAAGAATGCGGATGAAGCTACCATTTACCGAACCGTGGGGGAATGGTCTCCTAAGATTTAATAATTGGGATGGAACTCAACTTTCTACAACTAAAGGGAAAGAAGAAAAAAAAAAAAAAAAAAAAAAGAAAGAAAGGAAAAAAGCAACCAAGGTAGAGGGAAGACTCAAAGAAAGTGGGGAAAAAAGAGCAAGAAAGAAAAAAAAAAAAAAATAGCCGCCTAAGTGGTACTAGGAATAACTTTTCTATAAAAATTCCCCCTACCTGAGGTGAAGTCCCATCTACATAAGCAAAGGAGAAGAGGAAAGATGCTTCCAAAAGAGGAGGGGAAAAGACAGAAAGAATAAAAGAAAAAAAGAAAAACCTTGCAAAGCCTTTGATAGTGTTTTTCTGGTTACAACTGCATCACATATTCAGATTCCAATTTTCTCATGCAATTAATTCAGAGTAACAAAAACAGCAACAAAAAAAACCTTATTAATAAGACTGCCTTACAGTTTGAAGCACAAAATGAGATTTTAAATTGGCCTAAACTATATTAATACATTTGACGGGGCACTCAAAAAGACTCAAACTGTCAGAGCCACTGGCTTGTGTGTTTCTGAACAGTTTCCAAAAACATTTTAGTTCTACTACAAATTCAATGTGAGATATTTAAATAGAAAAAAAATCCTAACCGTAGGACTGATAACAAGGCCTTAAAAATCACAGATTTGTTTAAAAACATGAAATAAAAGCAAATGTCAGGCAGCTACTGCGGTTCCTATGCTTTCTAGTATCACTGGTGCCTCTGTTATTACTGATGACAGCAGGCATTACTGAGCTGAGTTTGAAGCACAATTATTTGTCAAAATGTTGGGGGACGCTGGAACTGTTCTGGGTCTTGGTGACGGTGGCTATAAGACCTTGTGAATCTGTCAAAAGCCATAGAACTGTATACCCCAAAGAGTGAATTTTACAGTATGTAATTTTATAAAATACATATAAACTAAAGCAGATGTATTTGGAAACGTTTCCATGTAAACAAGATAACAGGAAGTTGATGGCCTTTACCATCCCCCTGTCTCCCACAGGCTGGCTGGAAAAGGAAACCCTCCCCCACCCCTGGAAGGCCTCCAGCCACCTCCCCAGAGGGAGCTTTTCCTCCCACGATCACTATTTCTGCCTCGAGCATCCACTATTCAGTGGTTGCTTCTGACTCCACTATTCAGTGGTTGCTTCTGACTCGGACCAGCTTGTTTCTGAAAATTTGAAACACCCACACCACTTGGTCACAAGTAATCAACAGCAACCCAGAAACATTCTACAAGCAACACACACCATGCTGTGGTTTCTCTTTCCTCCTCAGTTTGGAAAACTGGCCAAATGGGAAGGGTATTCATCTCTGATTTATCTCAGCACACCGGAATTGCTCTTTTTAGAAGAAAAATCCAATAGCTATAAACAAAGGGGGAGGGGGGAGAGCCTCTTACCCTTAAGGAAGCACCGTAGTACAAAATCAGTGATTTCATCCAATAATTTCAATGAGCACTTTTGAGTGAAAAGCAGACCCTAAAACCGCATGATTTGTTACTTCCCGAACTATGCCAATTTCAGTACCAATGATTTGGGTACTGTTCCCTGATCTCAGCTCCTAAGTCTATCGACCAAGGACATAGGATTTTGTTAGTTAATGTTTTCTAATTCTATCAAATTAAAGCTGACCCATTTGTAGATTACTAACAAACGGGCAGATTATATCCAAGAGTCTACTATTATTACTAGCTAACATGTTTGGCTACGCGTTGTGCCAGAGTCAGAGAGGTTAAGAATTTTGCCCAAGATCACACAGCAATTACATGGCAGGGCTAAGGTTCAAACCCTGGCTTCTCACTATGGCTCTGCTACACGTCCCTGCCCACTGTCCCAATGTTCTGCCAAGCATGCGCTGTACTGTGCAGGCTCACTCACCATCTGTTGAGGTCCACTCAGCACAACACACTGAACTGGGTCCCAGGGGAGGTAAAACAAACAAACAAATAAACAGGTGGTACTCTCAAAAGAACTTAAATATAAAAAATAAATAAATGTTTATTGCCATTAGAGGAGGAGAGGGGATAATAATGAAGAATACAGAGGTTTTTTAAGGACAGTGAAAATATTCCATAGGTTTCTGCAGTGGTGGATACATGACATGCATTTATCAAAACCCTCAGAACTGTACGACACAAAGGGTGAACCCCAATGTCTGTGGGGTAAAGCTGTAGACTGTAGTTAATAACGGTGTCAATATCAGTTCATGGACTGTAGGGGAGGGAGGGGGGAGGATGGGCAGAGGGAGGGGGATTGGTGGGATTACACCTGCAGTGCATCTTACAAGGGTACATGTGAAACTTAGAAAATGTAGAATATAAATATCTTAATGCAATAACTAAGAAAATCCCAGGAAGGCTGTGTTAACCAGTGTGAAGAAAATGTGTCAAACGGTCTATAAAACCAGTGTATGGTGTCCCATGATTGCATTAGTGTACACAGCAATGATTTAATAATTAAAAAAAATCAAATTCTAAGCTGTGGTTACTCATGAAATTAGTAAAGACTTCAAAAATTATAGCAAAGGAAGTCTTTGCTTTTGTGTAATGAGTTTCTGAATAAGTACATGTGAAACACAACCCCAGCTCCTAATCAGTATTACTGTCTGTGAAACGAATAGCGTACGAAAGAGGTCCTGGCCTTGGCCATGCAAATCCACCACCCTCTTTGCCTCTTTAGTTCTTTCCTGCTAAAACGTTGTTTGTATTCTGACTCTTAAATTTGACAATTATCCCAAGGTACTGTTTTTATTTTCCCAAAAGCTTTATGTCTATTAATAGATATGCAGACACCTAATGAGTATTAGATGTAGGAAAATGTCTTTAAGCACCATCCAATCCAGATGGTTATTTTAAAACTGAAGAGAACGAGGCTCGCACATACCGAAGGTGGGAGTGGGCCATTTTTACCATAAAAGCTTTTCCTTGGGATAAAGGTCAATATCAATCAAAATATGTGGAGCTCTTGCTTGAAGCCCTTGAAAAAAGACTTAAATGATGCTTCAGCACTGGGGTTAGCAGGCAACAGCCACAGCCTCCCAAGTGGGCACACACAGAATGATCTGCTCGAGTCAAAGAGAAATGTGTTGGGATTTTGCTTCCAAACTTGTCCTTTTCAATGCCTTTATCATGCGTAGGTTACTAGAGTTGTCTATGGCTTGGAGATGCATAATCAAAATTGCTTTGCTGGTAGGACAGTGTTATCAAAAACTTGGCAGACAACTAAATTCGGGAGGGGTGCCAATGTGTCTGACTCTGTGCAATTCAGCAAGCAGGCAGGGCCTTTAGGGTGGAGGGAGGAAGCATGGCAGGCTGTGGTCTTTGGGAGTGACCAGCAGAGCTCCTGGCAGTGGGCAGGGTCACCTCCTCATCTCCTAGGCCATATATATATATATATATATATCAACTGAAAAGTTCAGCTAAATCACAAGGTCATGCTGGCATGCTGGAACAGAAACTAATTTTTAAAAGGCTGTCTTGCCAGAAAAGCCTTTGTGGTTGCTCAGGTCCTGTCCAGGCACCCTAGGCCTGGGAATCTGGGACTCATTTCATGGTAAGCAGGGAGCTATGGCACTCCAAGGCAAGGGGCTTACTGGGGCTCTAGCTAGCAGCCAATGGGAGGAAAGGAAGCAAATGGGCACCGAAATAGAAGCATCCAAGTCATTGGGCTAGATGCTGAGCTAGAGAACTTAGCGGGCCTGTCGGAATGAAAGCAGAGGTTAGTGAGGGCCTGGAAGCAGCCTGCTCATGAAGATGGAGGTGTGTGTGGTGGGCAAGAAGGAGGATCCAGAGCCCAGCACTGGAAGTGCATGATCATACTCTGTTCGGTCCCTGATGGGAATCAAACTGATGGGAATCAAACCATCAGTTTTGCTAATGGGCAGGCAGGTGCCAACCAAGCCCCAAAGTATAGAGCTTTACAGCAAAGCCAGAGTGGAGAAAATGGCTTCTGCCTGAGGACAAAAGAGATTCAAGCTGGTTCTTGAATTGTAGGCCTTGAGGTTGCCTCTCACCTGGCCTGTAGCCTACCTGAGCAGAGGGATCATGGCAGGCCAAGTACAGTGTCCAGGACTCTGCTTATACACACATTAACCCTCTAGAACTAGAACGACTGAACCACAACTCATTTACGCTCAGAGCTGAGGCTCCAGCATCTGTTCTAGCACACTAGAATCTAAAGGAAGAGATGACTTGAATTTAGGGCTGATTTCCCTTAAAAATATTTATAGAAACCATGAAATTTCCAAATTATCTGGAAATGTTATTTTTGTTTAGTTTTGGCTTGCTTTCTTTTGCTTTCATTTCAAAATTAAACATTTTATTTTGAGATGATTGTAGATTCATGGGCAGCTGCAAGAAATAATAAGGAGAGATCTCTGTACCTTTCACCCAGTTCCTCCGACAGTAACATCTTACCAAATTATTGTACTGTCTCATAGAAGGACATTGACATTGATACGATCAAGATAGAGACCATTTCTGTGTCTACAAGCTTGACCCTTTATCACTTCTCTCCTGCCCTCTATTCCTCCCCCACAACTTTGTTCTTGCAGCAATGTTATATAAATGGAATTATGCAGTATGCTACCTTTGGGGATCGTGTTTCTTTCCCCCATAGCATAATCCTCTGAAAGTTGTCACGTGTATCAATAGCTTGTTCATTTTTATTGCTGAATAATATTCCATGCTATGGGTGTAGCTCAGTTTAGTCCTTTGCCTGTTGAAGGCCATCTGCATTGTGTCCAGTGTGGGGCTATCACAAAGTTGCAATGAACGCTGGTGGACAGGCTTTTGTGTTCTCATGAACATGAGTTTTTATTTCTCTGAGATGAATGTGCAGCAGGGCAGCTGCTGGGTCATGTGGTAAATGCATATTGACCTTTTAATGAAACTACTGAACCATTTTCCAGAGAGGCTGTACTATTTTTTAAAAATACATCTCCACCAGCAGTATCTGAGTGATCCTCACCAGCATTTGGTGTTGTCTTTATTTTTTGTTTTAACGACTCTGACAGGTGTGCACAACATCTCGTCTGTTGTTCTAATCTGTATTGCCCTAATAGCTAACAATGCCACCATCTCCTCGTGTGTTTAGTTGCCAGATGTACATTTCTTCCTTGAAATGTCTGCCTTTTGCTCATTTTTAAATTGAGCTAGTTGGGTTTTTCTTCAATGTTGACTTTTGGGAGTTCTTTATATTCTAGATGCCAGTTTTTTGACAAATGTGCGATTTGCAGAACTTTTCTCCTAGTCTGTATGTAACTAGTCTTTGTGCCCTTTTGAAAGGGTCTTTCACAGAGCAGAAGATTTTAATTGAAGTGCAGATTGTCAGTTTTTCCTTTTATGGATTGTTCTTTCGGTGTCAATTCTATGAATGTTTTACTTACCCTGGATTCTGAAGATTTCTTTTTCGTAAGTTTTCTTATAAAAGTTTTAGTTTTATGTTTTACATTTAAGTCTGTGATCCATTTTGAGTGTTGATTTTTAAAATTAGACGTGGGAATTAGGTTGATGTTCTTATTTATTTAGGTATTGCCTGTGGATGGCTAACTATTCAGTGCAATTTGTTGAAAAGGCTATTTTTCCCTCATTGAGTTGCTTCTGCACCTGTGTCAAAAATCAGTTGGGCACCTTCGTGTGGATCTGTGTCTCTGTTCGCTCTTTTGTCCCACTGATCTATGTGCCTGTCCTTACACTACCAGCCCTGATGAATGTAGCTACAGAGTAAGTTGGAAATCAGATAGACTGAGTCTTTTCACTTTGTTCTTTTATAAAATTGTTTCAGCTCACTAGTTCATTTGCCTTTGCATAAAAATTTTAGAATAAGCTTATCTACATCTGCAAAAAAAAAAAAAAAATCCTGTAGGGATTTTGATAAGAATTATAGTAGCCTGTTCAAGAATGCCCTGGCAGATAGACAAGGTGGACCCTTGTCTTAACCCATCTTAAACCCATCTTAAACAAGGTGCTCAGTTAACACAGAACCAGGCAGCCGTGGTTGGGTGAGGGAGTGGTCACCCACCTACTCTATGTTCTCAGAAAGATGTAAAAGTGTCAACGGCCATATCAGTTTCTGTTGTGGGTGCAACGATAAAAACTGTACCCAGATTTACATCCCTGCCTCCTAGCGACTCTCAGTTGGAAACATTTGACAGAGCCATTTGGGGTTTTGTGCTTGGAAATCAACCAATCAGAGGTCATGTGACTCAGCCAATGAGGACTCAACTGTACTGACCAATTAGAACTCAATATGCTGGCCAATCAGAAGCATTGAAGTTTCAATGTTTTCTTTGCCTGAAAAGACCTGACTCGTTGGCAACTGACTTGGTCACGTAGAGAAAGCTAACGAAGGTATAATTGCTGGTGGTTAAAGATGCCAAAGAAAAGCAAACTGATATTCTCTGTAGAACCCAAGAGCACTTAAGAACCCGAGTGGTTGGTGGGGTTTGAAGGCCAGGTGGGATATATAACAAAGACCTCTGTACCAGAATGTTTATTGCAGGCCAATTCATAATTGCTAAGTCATGGAAGACGCCCAAGTGCCCATCAACCCATTAATGGACTAGCAAACTGTGGTACATGTATACCATGGAATACTATGCAGCCTTAAAGAAAGATGGAGACTTTACCTCTTTCATGTTTACATGGATGGAGCTGGAACATATTCTTCTTAGCAAAGTATCTCATGAATGGAAGAAAAAGTATCCAATGTA